>JAFFZR010010316.1:0-18858 GCA_018397195.1 Lethrus apterus | reverse complement strand
AGGTGTAGTGTAGAGCGAAAGCCCGATAGGGAAGGTTCTGAAAGCTCCCAATAAAAGCGTCTATTGTAGATAACTGTAACGATTACAGCGCTACTACAACACAATTGTTGACAGGTTGGTAATAAATTCAACTCTTTTAAACTGCATTTTGTATTTTTATTTATTTCTATACTTTATTGAAATTTTTTCATAATTTGTAATATTAATAAATAAATAATTTACACAAATTATTAGAAATAAAATTAATATTTTATGTAGCGTGAAAAATACATCATACTAAAAATATTAATTTTTAATCATTTTGTTTGTGTATTTCCATTTTAATACAAACAAGACAATTGAGTGTTGAATGAGTAAATAAAATTGTCAATTTAAACAATTTAATTCGGAATAGTCGCATCGACGATCTTTTAATCTACAAATGTACGCTTTTATACAAATAAAAGTTACGACGAAGTCGTGTTGAATTTCTTGTAAATTAAAACTTTTTAATTGGGACATTTTGTCGCAAGAGGATAACGCGTAAGTCCAAGTAACGATTATTATTGGTTCAATTAATTTTATGGGCTTTTCTGTGTCAATAAACTTAATAATTTTTAATTGGATTCATAGACAAATTTAAATCAGATATTTCCTGCCCTAGAAATATTTATTAAACCGAGGTCGTAATCATCGGTTGCATTATTTCCTACAATATAAAAGAGATTTCGGTATTTTTACGACCTCATGATATTTTCCTACCGTTTCATATATATTTCAAAGAATGAAGTTTGTATATAATAATAGTAATAATAATAACAATAATAATAATTTTAAGTTAAAAATTATAAAGTTTCTGTAACAACAGTATGACATATTTATGTTTATCTCTAATTATTTTTTAAATTACTTTTTTAAAGGGATTTAAATAATTAAAAAAATATATTTCAAAGCTATACCTTTTGGGTTGACCATCGAAGAAACTCCAAAGATACTGCAACTCAATTCAACCCATTATTAAATATATTAAGTTTTTATATTAAGTTTTCTATACTTTCGGGTTGTATACAAAGACAAACAATACAGCTCATGTGATCATTTTAGTCAAACACCAAAATATCTTAAAAAACAAATTAATTAAAATATATTCATTTAAATCAAAAGAACTTTTTAGTAAAATGGACATCACAATCATTGACGAATCTAAATTCGAAAAGGTTTTGGAACACCTCAGATACAGTTTTTCTGACGAACCGCTGAACGTCGCCATCGGTTTGTTCAAAAAGGGCCAAGAGTGTTCTTTGCTCGAGAAACACGACTTGGACACGTTAAAGGATGGAATGTCCGTGATGGCTTTGGATAGAAAAACCGGCGAGGTGTGTATGAGAGTTTTAATTATGTTCGGCAATAAAAAAAATTAAAAATGAAGAAGAATAATAATAATTATTTTTTTTCATAATAATAATAATAATATAATTGCATTAGCAACCGATTCGATTTTATCTGGTTAAGAAGAATGTACACTTCAATTGTAATTCCATCCTCATTTGAAAAATGTTTCAGATAGCCGGAGTTGCCCTGAATGGCATCGCCAAGCGCGGCGATCCTGAGGAAGGGCTCGATAACATGAAAAAGATCGACAACACCGCATACCACAGAGTTTTCGGTCTACTTTTCAGCGTCAACAAAGAAGTTGATTTGTTCACCATGTACGGAGTGGAGAAGATTTTCGAGTTGAGAATTTTGGCAGTTAGCCAAAATTTTCGCGGTCACGGACTCGCAAATCAACTCTTCCGGAAAAGCGAAATGGTAGCCAAAGACAATGGTTTTAAAGTGAGTTTTCTTCATGTTCGGTATAAAAAATGCAAATGTGTATACTTTTAGATTATAAAAGTTGACGCAACGAGCCTGTACACTCAGAAAATTGCGGAAAAAATCGGCATGAAAACTATAAAATCCGTACGCTATAAGGACTTCAGGGACGAATGTGGAAAAATCATATATAATTTGGACGCACCGCACGAGTGTTACAAAGTCATGGTCAAAGAACTGCTTTCGTCACAAAACGAATAATTTGTTTTACAACAGATATTGCAAGTTTTTTCGGATTTTGGAAAAACTACGGATTTGAACAAACGAAGAAATGTTAATGCTGCCACTGCCATGCAGAATTAAACATTTAACTACGTAGCTTTTTAATTTTATGATTACGGTGCTGGACACTGGTCGTTAGAATTGTATCGTGCAGGCCATTATACAATTTTTTTTTTTTTTTGAATCACCAAAAATATTATTAATTTATGTAAAGTGATTAGAATCGGAATATGTGTGTAAGACTGGAATTTTAACTATAATTATTTTTTTAACTAAGTTTTAACATTCACTTTCCGACTTGATCACTAAAGGAAAATCGAAAAACTCAAAAAAATAATTTCTTAATTTATAAATTTTTTAGGTTGTTAATTTAAGATTGTAGCAAATTGTGCAAAATCACGAAGGTCATAGTCGGGTAATAATAATAATTTTTTTAGTCGTTTGTATAATAATAAATAATAATGTTCAAATTTTGGGCGAACACATACGCTCAGTACCGCAGCCAGAAATTTAGATAGGGAGACAGAAAGATAACAAATCAAAATTGCTCTCTTGCACACCCTGGCTGCACCACTGTATGAAATGCTTTGCGGTGCTTTACCAGCTTTTATTTACAATTGATTGGTGCATTTACTGGCATAATTGATGCTACTGTCCCCTCTAACAATGAACGCCGGAAGCGGTTAAGGTTTAAGGTATAAATGTATGATGAAGACAATACAAATCTACAATAAAATATATGTATTATATTTATATTTTATTTATAAATAGGTACTATTAGACAATCGTTATGATTCTTAAGCTTTAGAAATGTTGAAGTTTTAGTATAATCAATAGATTTAATTATGTTCACTTTGTAAGTACACGTGTCGTACTTTATAAAAAAGTTGAATTAACTATGTTACGAAAGCAGTGAATCTGGGCGGTACGTACAAGCTATTTTAAGTTGTTAATGGATTCGGATAATTGGAGAGACCCTCGAGCTTTGAGGAAAATTTTCTTCTCCTTGCGAACCCCCGTAGTCAGGGCAACGGAAGCTGCTTTCAATATCAAGATCACGACCTACTTCCAGCGGTAAACGAAGGAAAATAGATCGGACCGTTCGAATTCTTTTTTAATGACGCTCGACGTCGTTCGCAGACATTTCCGAGACGATTGAATTCTTTGTTTGTAAATTGATTTGTCGGAGAGGTTCGGTAATTGAATGTCTTGGTTTCCAAACAATTGAATTTAAAAGATTTAAGATGATATTTTAAATTAATTAAATAATGGACTGTCGCAAAAAATTAGATGGTTTATAGTATTTTTTATTAAAATGCAAATAATCCGTGCTACGCCCCTTTGAAAGCTTTATTGGAATTCCCGAAGCCACCACGGTCTGATGAGGCAGAACGGAATTTCAACAAAATTAAATTCAAGTACTTGTAATGTATTATTGATTTGGGCGAGCAAAAATATATAAAAATAATCACGCAATTACGGCAAATGCGAGCGAACATTTCTGCATAATTTGCATTATTGATGGATTCATTTGAATTCTAAGTAGTTTAATCAGATGGGAATAATAATAAATGTTTAATCAGATATAAAAAGGAAACTGGTTTTTAATAATAAATTACTTTATGGGAAGGAAAAGAAAATCGCTGTAAAAATTTGCAAATTATTTTATTTACTTCGCAAAAAACATTTTCAAATATATGCGTGTCTTAAATGGCAATAAATAACAATAATTTTAACAATAATTATATTTTATATAGTTATAAAATTTAACTCTCTATATTTTTAATATCGATGGTACGATTAAATTATGTGATTGTGATGTGCATGTGCAGTGATTTTCAGGGCAAATGGAATAATCAACGAAATGTAATCAATGTTAATATTCAAATTTCTATTATCATGCATATAAAACAAGTAAAACATAATTTAGGAATATTAACTTGACTTAAACATTTAACCGTCTATATTTCAACATCTATGATTTGAATATGTTTGCAAAACGGCGAATTCAAAAGCAAACATCTCCAAATTAGAAAATTAAATATCGCAATTAAATTAAACAATGTATATATAATATACAAAGTATGTACGTACATCAAATGTATTATTTAAAAAAGATTTAAAATTTAAAAACTTTATTAGTTCAAAAATTTCCGCTACATATAATTGACGCTGTTTCTAACCTTGAAATTAACAGCTGATCGATTCTTTGAAAAATTTACCAAAACAATGCTTGTAAATACACAATACACAAATGAGTAATTAAGGTGAATTTGGTCGTGTCGGTGCGAACGTTTTAAGCAATATTGTGAACGTGTGTGGCAAAAATGTGGTAATTACCGACGAAACAACGATGCTTCTAACCTCACTATTTTTTGTGTTGACATTTTTCGATTACACAAGCTTTATAAACGGCGCGTTGACGGTGGACACCAATCAGACGGATATCTTACCACCGTGCCCTGCCTACAAACCCGTACAAAACGCAAACGTCACCATCGAAAGGAACGACATCCTACCGATTTTCGAACAAGTTGCCCACATACACTGCGATAATTTATACGATCTGATAGGTCCGCCGAAAGTTTTGTGCGTAAACGGACAATGGGAGGATTTTCCGCGTCCGCGTTGCGTACGAGGATGCGATCCACCGCCATACATAAAAAACGGCGGGGTACAAATAGAAGGTGACAAGAACGTGCACGGCTTGTTTAAGAACGATGCCTTGGCTACATACACATGTAGTCCTGGCTTTGAATTGTCGCCGAAAGAAAGCGAATATCGCAAATGCGACGATGGTGTTTGGTCAGGTTCAGATGGAATTTGTGTGTCTTTGCAAAAAGTCTTAAATTGTAAGCCACCAAAACCTCTCAAAAATGGATATATTTTACATGAGAATGTGAAAAATGTTGAATATTATATGCCTGGAGATAAGTTGCGTTATGACTGTAAAGGTGGGTTTGAAATATTGGGTCCGAGTACGCAGAAATGTATGAGCGATGGAATCTGGAATCCTGTTAATCCACCTACATGTGTTCGTAGTGGTAAGTTTAAGTATTGTTTGTTGTATATGTATGTCATAATTATTGAATCTTTAAGTATTAATATTTAAAAAAAATGCTCATTTTGAATCTTTCTGTAAGTGAGTTAAGAAAAATGGACTAAGATTTTAAACCAAAATAAAACAATATTTTTCCCTATTTTATTAGTAGAATTGTATTTTCCTTGATTTAAATGTACCGCCTTATTTAAAGGTATTACTTGTATATTTATATATTTTAAGTTGTATATATTTCGGTTGCGAAAGACATCAAATATTTATTATTGTTATTATTATAATTATTATAAATGTCATTGTTGACATTTCATTATTGTTTTTAAATTACAGGCATCTATTCCAGTTGTATACAATTTAATCTTTAAACAATAAACAGTATGTTATTATACATTTAGCGGAGGCCGTCATGCCTTATCATACATATCTGCCTTGAAATAACATAACATTTCGAAATTATAAACAATTTAAATTATTTTCGTTCGCGTGCGTGCGTGTGTTGTAGTTTTCGTATGTTAGATGGCGCTGACTTATCGGCTCGATCGGTAAATTTTATTGATTCGCCGGCCCGATTGTTCGCATTTGATCGACCCGTCTTTTCTTTTCGAAACGAATTGTAAGTGAAGACAGCTGAGTGAGAAGTAAATTTCGCCGGGTGAAAAATTAACCGGAGTTGTTTTAGCGTTCGGGTCCAGGATGGCGGGACAAACCATAAACGATCGTCTGTTGGCGGCCAAGCATAGCCTGGCTGGACAAGGTCTGGCGAAATCCGTGTGCAAAGCTACCACTGAAGAATTGCTCGGCCCGAAGAAAAAACATCTCGACTATTTGGTGCATTGCACGAACGAACCGAACGTATCCATACCCCAAATGGCAAATTTATTAATAGAAAGATCGCAGAACACCAGCTGGGTTGTGGTTTACAAAGCGCTGATAACTACGCATCACATTATGTGCTATGGCAACGAAAGATTCACTCAGTATTTGGCTTCGAGCAATGTATCCTTTCAACTATCGAATTTTGTTGATAAGACGGGTGTTCAAAGTGCTGTCGGAGCTAGAACTGGTTACGATATGTCACCATTTATAAGGCGTTATGCTCGATATCTCAACGAGAAAGCTTTGTCATATCGAGCTGTCGCTTTCGATTTTTGCAAAGTAAAACGTGGTAAAGAAGAAGGAACCTTACGGATGATGAATGCTGAGAATTTATTGAAAACCTTACCGATTTTGCAGAATCAACTTGATGCTCTCTTAGAATTTGACTGTACCGCAAACGATCTCACAAACGGCGTGATAAATATGTGCTTCATGTTATTATTTAGGGATCTCATACGCTTATTTGCATGTTACAACGATGGAATTATTAATTTGTTGGAGAAATATTTCGAAATGAACAAGAAACAATGTCGGGAGGCCTTAGATCTATATAAGAAGTTCCTGATTCGCATGGATAGGGTTGGTGAGTTTTTGAAAGTTGCTGAAAACATAGGCATTGATAAGGGTGACATTCCTGATTTAACGAAGGCGCCTAATAGCTTATTAGATGCTTTGGAACAACATTTAGCTTCGTTGGAAGGTAATACACCTACTGCTGCAACTAATCAGAAAAACTTAAAATCTGGTGTGTCTGCTTTATCCAATACAAGTAACGCCTTCGGTACTGTTGCTAATAGTCAAATTGATGAAACTTTAAAGCAAGCCGCCGTGGCAGAAGAAGAAGCTGTATTAAATCAATATAAAGCTAATGTGGGGTCACCGAACTCTGGCAGTACTAATCCATTTTTGAGTTCACCCACGAAACCAGCACCTGTCACATCAAATCAACAAATTTTGGATTTGTTTGGCAATGATCCAGTTCCAGTTAATGCTCCAGTTGTTCAGTCCTCAAAAGCCATCGACGATTTATTACAACTGGGAAATCCGTTTGCTGATATGTTTTCAGGAACGCAACCTGCACAGTCAACCCAACCGGTGGTTGTACCAACTAATGGAAATTTATTCGATGCCAACACCAGCACTGATTTCTTTGCATCTCCACCTTCGACAACTGCTCCTTCTACTAACATTTGGGCAAATGGATTTGCAACCCAACCAGCTTTTCCTCAAGTGAGTATGCCATCTAATAATTTAAGTGGAAGTTTGTTTTCCACAAACGAGCCATCGGTTTTTGATTCAATCGCGCCATCAACTACAACAATCCAACCAAGTCAACCACAACAAATGCAACCCATGAAAACAACACAACCTTCTTCCAAAATTTTAACTGGGGATTTAGAATCGAGTTTAGCGTCCTTAGCCGAAAATTTAACCATTGACACAGGAAAGTCTAGCAATCAGTGGAATTCTCCAAAGAACCAACCGAAACAATGGCAACCACAACCCATGGCTGCAACCACTGGAGTTATGTACCGACCTATGGGACAACCAATGAGCAACGTTCCCATGCAGTATCCTATGGGAGTCGCACCACAACCAATTATGGGTAGCCCTAGATTAGGAAATCCTCAACCTGCCAAACAGGAAGTCAGTTTCGATCCGTTTGGTGATCTGTAGTTATGTAAGATTTGTTTTGTGTAGATACTCGTCTAATCACTACTCAATCGTGTTTGTTTTCTCGTAGCTTAAACGCTTAACTCTATTAAGTTTCTATGTAAAATTATATTTTTATATCAGTGCAATTTTTGTGTGTATTTGAAAAACACATTTGAAATTTTTCTGTTAAAACGGTGTGCCAAACAAAACTTGTTTCAGCCGTTTTTTATTTTATGCACGTTATATTTATCCATGAAGAAACAATTTCAAGAGGAAAATTTCAAATGTGTGAATTTTGTGAAAAGATACTCATTTTTTTAGATATTAGGGCATGTTTTTAGAAGTTTTCAAAGTGATATTTAATCCCTTGTATCTTGAATTTTACTTGTATTTAGTTAAGTTTAAACCTTTCATATCAAGATTATTGAAAGATGTGTCGTGATGTGTTGATGAAAAGTGTTGTTTGAAAGCTTGCAGAAAGAATTTTGAGCGGACAAAATATATGAGCGTTTGAACTAATTATTTTACATTCAAAATAAATTAGTTTCAAAACCTGATTATTATTACATAATTTTTATGACCGTTTATTTATAAGGCTGTGAAAAATGTGGACTAAAATTAATTTTCATGATTGATCTGGAATCGGCTGTGACATCGATAAATTTCTTTAAAATGGAATTCGTTTTTCTAATTTAGTAAACAAAGGAATTGTTTAATTTGTTTCAAAATAACAAAATGATTAATGTGTTAGGAATTATTCTCAGAATAAATGCTTTGTTCTTTTGTTGTAAAATACCAGTTAATAAATTTGCGCTTTATTAGGCCACTTGATTTTAATATTATGATGAAGTTGATTTTTTTTAAAATGGTCCTGATGGACATCACAGATACATCTTTCAAATTTCATATGAAAATACAAATGCCTTGTAAATTTATATGGTATGCACGTTTTCAAGTGCGACTTTTATTATATGTACATTTGTAGCACTATATATATCCTTTTTTTTATTTATTATAGATTTACCATCTGTAATATTTGTACATTCCATGTAACTAAAGTAAGATCTATATTTATTATTTCCAGATAATAAATATAAATATTATTTTTCTAAAGAAAACAATTAGAACTAGTCCTATAAATGATTTTTTTTTAATTCTCAATCTGGTGATAATTTTCAAATTGTTCCTTATATAAAACAAAAATATTTATTGCATGTTTATGTTTGTGGCGCATCTGTATTTTTTTTATGTTTATCCTATCGAAATTATTTTGTGTAGATGTGTGTTATTTATTGTTAGGAAAAATCGTTTAAGAATTCTTCCATCATAACGATTTAGAAACAAACTTTCGGTATGTCTTTAGTTTGTAAGATTTCTAAATCTTGTATATACTTTTGTTTATCACCGCTATCATATTAATGCATACAGAGTTGTAGCACATTGTAGGTAATAATAATATATAATTGTTGCATAAATGTTAACAACATTGTTGTCATTAATTTAAAAAAGACAAAAAAATTCACTACCATCCCAACATACCGATAGGATCGAAAAACCTTTAGAATTTGTATAGTTTACATTTTAGCAACGATATAATCATTATGTGACAATATATTAAGTAAATGAAATGCCGTTGATTGAACAAAAATAAATGCTTATGTGTTAAGTGTTGTTTTATTTCATCATTTTTATAATGAAATGAACTGTTGTTTAACTCTTGATTGAATTATGTAGGATTCTGCATCGCTACATTTGTTGGAGTCGTGGTGGGCGTTTTTCTGATAAGTGATATCTTCGATTTGTTTTGTGCAGCAGAGATAAAATGTGGACTCTGGTTGGTTGTTTTTGTAATCACAGTTATGGGTCACTATGATGAAGGTTTGAATTAATCGAAACAATATTTATATTTGTGATGAATTCAGGTTAAATGTACTAGTTGGAGCATTACTTGTGTTGGATTCAAATTTTAAATAAGTGTAATTTCAATTAAAAATTTACAA
The DNA here is from genome assembly GCA_018397195.1 of Lethrus apterus. Taxonomy (NCBI): domain Eukaryota; kingdom Metazoa; phylum Arthropoda; class Insecta; order Coleoptera; family Geotrupidae; genus Lethrus; species Lethrus apterus. The sequence goes on along the minus strand of JAFFZR010010316.1, from coordinate 9,195 downwards.
TCTTGATGAAAGTTAAAAAAAAACAGTTTGTGAAATTTCTTACATAATGCAATAGTATAATACTGATCAATTTATGTACAATTTATTTTGGAAATTTTGAAACAATGCAATTTAATGTACTGTGTACTTTATATCGGACCAGCTGTATTTTTTCTCTTGTGGTTAGATACCGCTCATCAGTTCAGCTAATCCCCAATAGATGGCGCACAAAAAGAGAAAAGATTCTGTGTGAAACCGCAATAAAATTTTAAAAAGGGGTTTGTATCGTCGATTGAAAACAATTTTATTTTAATTCGTTTATTTATGGGAATTAAATAATGAATTTATTTACAATTGTCACAGTTTGTAAAACTGTTAAGTTATCAAATAAAATTATTATTACTAAATTATTGCAAAAAATAGAAAAATTTATGTTTATAAATTTAAATAATACATACATACTTTGTATGTATGTATTATTAAGTCCATCCAGATGGATGGACTTGCCATCCATTTTATCGTACAAAGAGTTGTACAAGAGAAGACGTGTCTCTTATAGTAACACTTATAAAAAGAGTCCTTGCGTAGAGTAATAATTAGAGAAAAAGGGACACATAAGGAGTTGAGGCAAAACTTGAGTCCATAATTTTTCAAAGTGTACCTATCGAAATTACACACGAAAGGAACATAGCATTTTTTTTTTTCGAAATAGGGATATATTTTCGGATATTTATTTTCCATTAATTTTTGTGTTTTTGATTCGTCGCTTGGTTGCTTGCACCGGACCTGTCCATCCTTGACGCAAAAAGGAACGCTCTCTTTTATTAATCATCGGCGATTGGCGAATACTTTTATCTCGCAAGTCGAACTTGTTTATGGAACGCGTTATTTATTCGCTTTTTCCCCTCGCTACTATGTTTTAATTTATTCACATTTATCTTGCGCCAATTAAACGAGGTTGTGTACCATGCCAAAACAAAATTATCCGCGGTGGCAATTAACATGATTTTAATTGACACGGTGACTGACATTTACAATAATAATTTACATAACGTTTCGACGTTTCCTTTCGATCGTTTTGTTTTTTTGTGGATGATGGGGTCCGTTTCGGAAACTGTGATTTCAGTTTTAGGCGCTACTGTATATTTTTAATAATTTTTAAAAATTTTTATCTTATATTATAGTTCACACTAAGTCACTCAAGATAATAATACGGCTGATACTATTATAAAGAAGTAATAGATAATAGTAGTATGAATTTCAATATTTTTTAAGGCTGGTGAGAAGGATGTGAGGATATCTGAAAATTCGAAGATGCTAACCGAGTGCTACATAATATCCATAAATTATTATTACTAGTTTCTCGCTGGTGGCGAGTTTATTTAGTGCTCATACTCAACCCTTAAATAATGAAACGGTATGCCATAACACGCGTCCGCACCCATGAACCCAGAGAATCGATGTGCGTTACACGACCCCCTCGTAACTTAAATTCGCTTTAGAAGCGCCGCCGCCCTTTGACGTCCACCGCGAGTCCGATCGCACGCTACATTTTCGACGTGGGAGGGCCCCGAATATTCATCAATGTACTGGAAGCGAAGTGTTCCCGTACCTTACCATGTATTTTTTGAAATATCTATCGGAGTGCTTTCATAAATTTATGTATGCTTTGTGGGGTACGAGAACTTACATCGTACCTATATATCTACGGCGCGTCAGTTTCTTTTACATGCAACATGGTTTTTTTCCATGTAAGACGACAATTGTTTTTTTTTTCAGAACTAAACGTTATCAATTGATAGTCCGGATCGTTTGAAATAACTCAATTAGAATGGACCATAACTGTAATAATGAACGTCGTCGGAAATTTACCAAAGAGAATAAGCGCGAAGATTTTCGTTTCTATTGAACTCGCCGGACTCAAAGAATTACAATATCATTTGTTCGGTTCAATAGCGACACATCACAAAAGAAAAGCGAGATAATCACCATTATTTAATACAATACCTTGATTATGTGGGGTCATCGTTTAATCAGACGTCGAAGAAGAGAACGCGTTTTGTACGTTCCGCGATTCGATTAGTATCTGTCTCGCATTTCGACTAATAATCGAAAATCTTTCGCTAGAATACCGTGGGATTTTTCCTCGTCGAATTCACTGAACTGGTAAACATTATTGTCGAGGAATAGGAAATTTGCGATTTTGTAAAGGGCGACCGTACATTACTAGGCAGTGTCGTGGACCGGTCGTGTTAAGGTGCCTATACACGTACAGTCAGCCTGCAGTTCGGAACTGCAGATATCGAGATCTGCAGTTAAAATTTCCATATACAGTGCAGCATAACTGATGGTATGCAGGAGAAAATCTGCAGATTTGTTTGGTCGGCAGTCCAGAACAACAATGCTGAGACTGCAGGCCGACTGTACGTGTATAGGCACCTTTAAGTCATAGTTCATTAGCTAACGTATCTTTATTGGGAATATTCAGGTGTCCCTGGTATCCCTGGTTGTATTGGATGAAGTAACGGTTTTGTTGTGATTTATACTACGGCCACATAAATTAGTTGCGGTATATTTATATTTAATAAGTAAAAATCTTTAGTTAGCAGCAAGTTTATACATCGACACCATGCTAGATGTATCAGAAAGAAGAGCGCTTTTACCCTAATCATTATACAAAAGTTCAAGCATTATTACACGAAAATTTTCCACGTTGTGAGAATTTTTACAATTGCTTTTTAGAACAATTACAAAGAGATCCTTAATTTTTCCGAAATATGTTACGGAAAGATGAAGCTAATTTTTCACGACACGGGTTTTGCAACTAGCGGAGTTCACATTATTATGCTTTGGAAAATCCTCACGTGTTTAGATCAGTTAACCACCAGCATAGATTTAGCGGGAAGGTTAGACAGAATGCTGTATATTTAAATGTTGATATGTCATTTTCTAAAATACATTTTGAAGAGTGTCAAATTTGACTATGGTTTTTTGCATTTTCAGTTGAATTGTCGTGTATCCCGCTTCCAAAAGTTCCACATGCCGTCACCACACTACTTTCGTCATATCCCATCGATTCGTTGCCGAGCAGAGCTGAGGTGGAAATACGTTGTATGAATAAATATCACAACATGAAGTCGCCTTGTCAGGCATCGACCATGAGATGCATCGAAGGCCATTGGATAGGATTCACCCCCATATGTGGTAAGTTTGGAATTCATTTCGTTCATACCAATTTACAGCTACTTCGATCTTTGCATTGCATTTGGGTGGTATCAGCCTGGATATTGTGATTATCCAGTGCAGAAAGTATCCGTAGGTTGAAGACTCTTTTTTTTGCAGTTTATGCAAAGGAGTGCACGCCGCCGCGGGAAATCCGTTACGGGAGGGCGTTCGACGTTGGAATGTTGCGTTTCGATCTGAGCAAACCTCGCAGTTATTTGAACAACAGCCAGGTTATGTACCAGTGTTTTTCTGGTTATGAAATCGAAGGTAACAAAATCCAGACCTGCGTCGATGGTTGTTGGTTGCCTTCAAAATCACCCGTCTGTAATCTCGTGGATGAAACTTATTGTAAGTTATCTCTTGATATTCGGATTATTTGCACGTATTTTAAATTTGTTAGTTTGTCGCTGTCCATTATAGATATGATGAATAAAATTGAGGGTGAATTATTTTGAAATTTTAGAAATTTAACGTCATTTTTTTACAGTAGATTCGAGTGGAGGTGGACAAATACTTATATCTCTTGCCACCGGAACAGGGGTATTGCTTCTATTGATAGTTATATGTTTGGCTATTGTGTGTCGAAGACGTAAACCCTTATCCCGAGCCGTTTCCATACAACCAGCGGTTCCAGAACCGTATCTATCAGATCATCCTTTACTTCATCATCCGGACCGATTGGCACTGATTCCATTTGCGGACAGCTTACAAGTCGGCCAGGTGAGTTCATCAATAGTTCAGCCAAACCTTCTAATTACATACCGTTGAATTTAATGGTTATGTATAACTTTTCAGTATTGAATAGTCGTTGCTTCATTCTAAAACGTCACCGTGTCGTAAATAACAAATACGAGCGGCTTAAACACGATTTTATTGGCGAAATATTGTTATGAACGCTTTAAAAATTATCAAACATGCGCTCGTTGACAGATGAATGATAATTGATATTCATTATTTTGTTCTTATATGGAATTGCGCGTAGTTACGTTTGTTAGGCAAATTTATATTTGTATTTAATGGCGTTCTGTGCGACTCGTGATTTTTTTCAAATATAAATGGTTTCTCATTTTTTTTCCTCGAACGCAACATGTTGACATTAGCTGAGAATGCGCAATCATGCGGCATTTTAGATTATTTATCGGTCGTTGACGTTTGTTTTGCGTAATGGATTGTTGGATTTTCCGGAAAACGCATTTTTTTTTCAGTAAGTCGTTTGTTACGTAATTGGTTCTAATAATCAGTTTCTTAACAGATTTATTTTGTGTCTAGCAACAACTTGTTATCTTGGTTATAAATATAAAGATTTTATTATAATTAATTGTTTATGCCTTTGTTCGTAGAATATAGAACCTTTATAAACTGTAACTGTTTATTGGAAATTTCTGGTGCCAATAAAATTTTCACTTTCAATTTCCATTCGAGTTTCATACGTCTCCTGTTTGGTTTTCCTTGATATTTTCATTTTTTCCAGGACATTTTTTGTAAGCATTTTATTTTTGTACAATTGGTTTCACAACTTACGACTTGTGTTGTATTTTCCCACTCATATAAAATTTCGATTAATGGATTAAATTTGTTTGTATAAATTTGCACAAAAGGTCAAAATAGCAAAATTTTTTTGCCATCACCATTATCATAATGTAATTTCACTTTAACCTCGGATTTACGAAAACAAATAAAATGAATAATGGTACATCGATAATTGCACAAGCCATCTATCTATATACACAGAAGAGATTGTGTGTGGAGCGGCTGGCTAAAAAAAAGAGCGGTGAGTCAGCTGATGTTTCTCTAGTTATGTGTACGTGCGAGTGAGAGAAAAAGCGGCGCTAAGAAGAGTTGCGTAACAGCTCGAAAGTAGCGAAATAAAGATTGGAGTTTCAAGCCTTAGTCATATTAACAACTATCAATAATAATTACCGACCGAGTAAACTAGGCAAACGTCTTCCCTATATGGTCAACTGTTTTCTGTACCACGGCCACACGTTCAAACGATTCTAATCAGATATTATATATTGAATTGTTTTCGAACGCTTTCGTAATGCGCTTTGCGGTGACAGGTGTAGCCAGTGGCGGACTATCTAGGGAACTTTGTATGTCGTCTTCAAACGTAACGGAGAAAACGATATATAAGGATATAAACGTGTAATATCATAATTTCTAATCAATTTCCACAGAAATTCATCAGAAAATATTTCTTTAATCTGGTAATACTGCGTGTGGTTCGCTTTCGTCGATATTAACATTTTCGTCATAACAGTTGGAATGAACTTCTGATCCCTTCGATTTATAGCCAAATTCTATTACTACTATCTTGTCGATACGGAATCTATTTTCTTCACAGAAACGATCTCAATTTTAAAATGATCTAAATTTCAGTATCGCTATGTATACAATGTGTTCTGGGATCTTGTCCGAACAGATCCGTTATTAGCGAAGAAAAATTATCTTTGCATCCCGATTACAATTTTTATAAACCGATAAATCATTTAAATTTACTCTTTAACGAAGATTAATTGTTCCTACGTCACTGTCCGCTCATTTCAAAAATGTCAATAAACTTCTAAACATTCAACAAAAATGGCGCAATCGACTCGTATTAAGCACAAGAGCAAAGCGACCCGTATATGTAAAATAACACCTTTGGTAACGAGACCCGCCGTTCATTTCTCGCGAGGTGCATTAAATCATTAGAAAAGCGCAAAGTGGATTTTTTCCCGAAGAAATTGCATGGCAAGGTCGTTCGAGGCTGTCGTAACGGCGGCGACGGACGGAGAAAAAATGTAGGACAGAGTAATCGCGCTCGCAATGAAAATAAATTCAGATTATGGATTTTCGTCATTCAACGCGCTCGTAAAACTGTCCGTTTTATTGAATTTTTATATTTTTCGGCGATAAAATGTCGTCGTTTTCGTCTGATTAAAACGCCTTAAACTTAAACACGTGTCACAGTGAAAACTGTGTTATTTTTTCGTTGGCACTGATTTCAGCCGGAAGTGTTTATGGTTTCGCTGTGACAGTAAATGGATACATCAGAGTTGTATGTTATTGCCACCGTTTCATTTGCTTTATGGCGTATCCGTGAAAATCGAATTTTTTTGGTTTGCAACTTGGACGATGGAGTATTTGATCAAAAGCCGAATTATGAACTATTTGTTTTTGACACTTCTATTTCTATTTCTAGACACTATCACTTTGTTTAAGACAACAAAAATCCCTCCAATCTGATGTGTCTTTTACGGAAAACATCTTTGAAATTGTTCCATGAATTCACTAAGTATAACGGGGTCTACTAATATAAGATTGATACTTGAAGGGAACCATCAACGCTCTATAATTGAGTAATTTAACGTTTATAACACAATAATTACCACTAATGTCCGTAATATTTGTTAACGGGGAGCGGGGCTGTCCATTTTTGGTGTTTTGAAATCATCGTGTTTCCAGTGGTGATTATACCTGCGCGCCTGCCGAATCCTTCAGGCAATTCTTGTGAACGCAAACGTAATCATCAAAGTTTAGAACTTTGCACATATTTCTTATATGAAAACGGTATAAGAGTGAATATTTGTAAACGTAATTTGTTTATAAAATTAAGTATTTAAACGTACGAGCATGCACAAATCGTGCATTTTTTATGGAGCAATTTGATGAAAAAATTCCCGAAATCGGAAGATAACCAACCCATCACATTAGTTGATTACAAAATTATACGTTACTTAAACATTCGACTAAAAAGGTATCATTATCCTAGTACGCTTTTATTAGCGTAGAGAGGAGGTTACTTTTCGTTCCCATTCATCGATGGATGAGAATCTTTCTCACCGTGCGCGTGCATGCGTGTGGTCATTTCGTCTCGTAGAGAACACTGACGGCGAGTAAGGTTTTATTTCCAAGGAATTTTAAACTCGGTATTTAAAAGTAAACGTCGAGTGTTGGAAACGACACATTTGTAAGTTCGTTTGTGTTATATTTCAATCAATAATATATGTCGATTTATTATTTATGCAAGGAGGTGAACGTGTGGAACCCCGTGTGTCGGCGCCTATGGTTCGATTTTAAAACGGTTCGTGCCGACGTACGTTGCCACAATGTAACGACTTATCCTAATTATCCGTCATCTTTTCGCAAATGGTCGTACGATTACGAGCGATTTTGGCGAAAGGTCGAGGGACCTCCGCGAGAGGTCACTTCGTCGTGAGGCGCACCGCGTGTGTCAAAACAATGTGCATTGTGTTCGCCGACTCTTCGAGGAAAATCGAAATTCCGGACGGTAATGTCTTCATTTATGTCGGAGTGGTAATCTTGTCTGATAAATTTTTTGATCTGCGGAGGAAAAGTTTGTTGCCAAATTTTAGCTTGATCATGAAATTTGAGCTTCCAACATTTACGTTAATGGTTTTTTATTAACGTTATCACAATGTACACTCTTTTGCTAATGATGTTTCTCGTAAATGAACGCACGATTACCAGCGTTTTGGTGTAAGGTCGGATATCCTCCAAAAGTTACTATTGCCGTTAATGTAGTTCATTATGACCGAGTAAAAATTTTCACTGTTTTTATGTGGCTGAGGCCTTTATTTTTTATACTGGAGCAAAAATCAAGTGGAAATGGTCACAAACAGATAAATGTTGCGATTAAATCTTGGCGTGCGTTCGTAACGAATGGTAATTAGCTAATTAAGTTCACAATAACAGCAAATGAGCGAAATTCAATTAAAATAAATCCTCAATACAATAAATCGCAATTACTTCGATCGAGCGTTCAAACGTCAAATTTTTTTCCGATCGGTCTTTCAGACTCGCTTACGTAAGACGAGAAGCGTGACCGGCTAATGCCAAGAAGATAAACAATTGACGTAAATGGCGCGGCAACGAGAAAGAGATCGGCGCAAAAACTTAGAACTAATTGGGCTTGAAAATTGCAAATTTCATGCTCGACACGGCGTGTCCGCGTTTCTATCGCCGGAGACATTACTGTCGCTTATCCCGTCCGTTTCGGCGATTTATAACTTTACTGAAAGTCACGGCCCATTAATTTGTTTCGATCCGAAATTACCGAACGATCATCTTCGAAACGTTCATGAACGACAATATATCTTCCGTACGTCGGGGGCACCTGCACGAGACATTCTCAAAGCCGAGTTTCTTCCGATAGGGATTTATTTAAAGTCGTCCGAGTTGACGGTTGTACTTCGGCGAAAACAAAATAATAAATTAATCGGAATAAGAAACTGGATATCGAATGATTGATTTCGAAATTAAATGATGTAACGTGCCTTTTCGGTTCGAGACAATAGCTCGGTTAAGACCGGCAAATGTTGATGGCCAGTCCATAAATAAGAAAAACGTCATTTTACTGTTATTTGACTGACATCAATGTGTCGAGACATATGCCTACGGTTCTTGTGATTTTTATAAATTATTTGAAAAACTAACTCTTGGTCATTATTTTACGGTATCATTTAAGTGAATACATTAAATTTTAAATGAAGAAAATTATTTTAATTTTGTTCTGGTTTTAAGACTCAACATTTCTTTTTTTTAAGAAGGATGTTGATATACAGGGTGTTGATTGAGATCTGGGACATAGGGATTTTACATGTAAAATTGAACTATTGCAAATATTATCTCCCGTTATTATTTTAGATTAACATTTTCAAGACAAAAGTTGTTCAGAATTAAAAGCTACATGTAATGCACTAGTTAGTTTTGTTAAATATGCAGAGGATCAATAAATCAATAAATAATGTACAGCGAAATCGAGAAAAAAAATATAGTCAAAGTAAGCCATGAACAAAAATCGACATGTCTTTACTTAAACCACTATTTATTTCTTAGATGTTTGTCAAAAACATTGTCCAAACAAATCAAAGCTTTTCTTTTAGAATCCTATTTTACAAATGGAAATGAAACAGGAAACGGTGAATGGCAATATTCTTACGTTGAGTGTTATGAAAAATTTCAGTAGGATTCTAAAAGAAAAGCTTT
>JAFFZR010010314.1:0-19136 GCA_018397195.1 Lethrus apterus | reverse complement strand
GCGAGCGACAAATTAATTAGAAATATTTTTAAGATTTTTTTTTTTTTTAATTTACGATGGAGGGGCATCGAGAGCGAATTAACCGATGACCGTTTGACGTTAATCTCTATCAATTAAAATAATTGTAAAAATAAAATAACTAACATTTATTATTGGCGTTTGATGTTACAATTAATATTTTATTGTTTTGATATCGAAACGTATAACTGCGAAAATCGATATTCACAGATTTTTCTCAAAAAGAAAATTTTATTATTCACGTAATTCGTCGAATTACGTTTATACATTTTATTTGAGTATTGTTTTTGCACAAATCGGACGTTTTAAAATCGTATGGGAGTCAGGTATGAAGTATTGAGAGAAATGGGGTGCTTGGCGAGGAAGGCGTTGAACAAAATGTGAAAGAGAGGAGAAAAGTGCTTTATCTAAATGGAAAAAATAGAATAAGTATACAGGGTGAGTCATAACGTACGGAGGAGATTGAAAGGGTAGTAATATAAAATCAAAATAAATATTTTTTCTTAGTAAACTTTTGACCAAAGATCAATAACAAGAAAGTTGCATCAGTTTAAAATTTTTTAAATTAACGCCCACTTTTTGAATACCACTGATATTAATGAGGATTCAGTGTGTTTTTTTTTTTTTTTAATTTAAGCATTTAAAAACAATTAAATAGCTGCTACTTTTATTGTTTTAAATATTTTATAATTTTTTAAAATTTTTCATTGTTTTTAAATAACAATAAGGTATCTTCAATTTAAATTTAAAATGTTAGTTACTAGCATAGTTTGTACAGAATGTTCATTAATCTATTTAACTTTAACTTGCTGTAACTTTCTGGTTACTGTGTTTTGGTCAAAAGTTTACTAAGAAAACATATTTATTTTGGTCTTCTCTTATTACCCTTTTAGTCTCCTCCGTACGTTATGACTCACCCTGTATATGAGAGAGAGAGATTGTTAAGGGAAGTCAAAAGAATAGATTAGGGAAAAGATATAGAAAAAAAGAAGAGGCTATAACAGTAGTTATAAAGACGACTAATCTTTTTGTTGACATATTCTACTTTCGTTTCAAGCAATACAATTTATCCGTCGTTATTGGCGTTACCTATAAGGATATATGATATTTTAATTATTATTAGAAAATTATACTAGAAAATACAGTATTTTATTTCATTGTTATAACTAAAGGCCAGAATTTTATTTCATATATATTATTATTAAAAAATAAATCACATGGATATTGCAATATAGCAAGGCTTGCTGTTTCCGTTCGGACATACAAAATGATATCTTCCTTTTGAAGGCTTGTAACCTGTAAAAATGAGATTAATATTTTAAATGTTTTAATAGAGCACGCCTACCTCTGAGACCTCCTACTCCTCCTCCTTCTTGATTTTCAATTCTGAGATCGCTGAGCGCATCTAAGACAGAGAAAAATATTTTAGCTGGTAGTCAAAATTGTTTATCGTGAACATGACAGGACCATTTTGTTTGATAGAAAATGAAGAAAAGTGACGAATTTCTCGTTAGCAATACTTTTCCCAATAGCAACATTTTTCCAGCCAGGAACCAATTGTTTACTGTTGTTGTTTCCGCCCTCCGTACACTCTGTAAATATTTCTAAACAAACATAATTTTTAAAAATTTTACCTTCATTGTCTATTTCATTTTCTGCAGGCCTACCCATAACACACAAAAAAATCGCGGAAAATAAAAACAGCACAGTAAACACATTTCGAGGCATCATTTTCTGCAATTTTTTATTATGAACTCTGTGCGACAAGTTAATTGTCACATTTTAGATAATACTCAATAAAACACCACAATCGTACATAAAATTCATTGAAACGAAACAACAAATAACAATGGGCAATTAAGTTTAATAGTGATTTTTATATTTTAACGAAATGTAAATCATTGGCAAGAGAATATGGGACGTCTTCGGATCTGCGGACAAAGAATGACACCATTATAATTTTTTTCTAATTCGATAATGAGGGTCGTGAACTCTCATGATAATAATAGTTTTAACGCAAAATGCGTAGTTCAATTTCGGTCCCGCGAGTAACACAACGAAGATGGTTAGTTTGGAATCGTTTTTGTTTGTTGTGTGCGTGTATTGCCAGTTATCAAACGCACAGTATTGGAATGGTTATGACCGATATGGAAACATTCCAACGGAAATTATTGATCTGGGACCTAACGAAGATTTTCCCAATTTAAAATCGGTATTATACAATCCAAGGCAAGTTTATCCTTATCCTTATGTTCAAAACCCTTTGATTTCTAATAATATGGCCGATAATGGATACGGGTCAAGAAACATCGACGTTATAAAATCAGCAAAAACCAATAGGAACACATATCCGAAATATTTATTTCAAAACGCCAACGAACGTTACCCACATGGATATTTCGTAATTCCAGCAAACGATTTGGCTGGTTCGATAGATGGCAATAACGTAATACAAGATCAACAAAACTCGCCTAAATACAAAATAACCAAATCGAGCGAAAACTTTTATACGACAAACGTCGAGCCGAAAAGAACCTTCAGTACGACAAGTGAACTTAAACCGCTCCAAACGGTCGTTAATAGATATTTCGACAGGAATAGCGGAAAACCGGTCGTTGTGGTCGAGGCTAATGGTAAAATTCACCGAATGAATTCGGAAAATGGCAACACGATCGACAAGAAATTCGTCATGAACGTTTCGAACAATTCGTCTGATATGAAAGAGGTGGCACCACACGTCATAGAAGCAACTGTGGAAACGACGACCGAGGCGACACAAGAGACAACGACGACGACGTTCGAAACTTCAACATTTCCTCTTATAACGACTACAACTAATCCTAATCCGGAAGATATTTTATCCTGGTTTTCTTAACATGTTACTGTAAATATCGTAAAATAAATTTTAAGACTAATTTTTTTTCAATTGTCCGTAATTCCTTTGTCCGTATTACATTATTCAACGTTGTACTTGACACATAACATTTATATAAGAGTTTAAATAAAGCAAAAAAAAAAAACACAAAACTGTAAACAGATAAAAATGCACCAATTCATATACAAAATAAATTAATTTACAAACAGTCTTATACAGGCTGTTCAAAGTTATCTGCGCACTATTGCTATCTTCGTTATTATTGGAGCTACAGAGTCTGTTAAATTAGCAAAGATACAGTGATTTTTCCGCTGATTACAATGCTTCACATAAAAAAACAATTGCGCATCACATTTCAGAGCCAACTCATATAATTAGATTTTTTTAAATGGACCACCCTGTATATTTATGTAGCAGTCGGTAGAAAATGAAATTTTGCACAAAACCTTCTTATACTACTATAACTCAGAAATGAAAAACAAAAGAGCTACGACGACATTAATACAGGTCACCGCACATGTGATAACTTTGTTAGTAGAGAAGCTACAGTGTTGGTCAATACATCAAAAATGTGTAGTTTTTTCTACTGATTACAATGGCGTACTCAAAAAAACAGTTGCGAGTCGCATTTTCGAACGAACAACAAAAAAATTTTATGAGACATCCTGTATATTTTATTTGATAAAAAGTTAAATTTTACATAGAATACTCTTCTAATAGTACTTACTTTCCGTGTCCGGAAAAAGGTCCGGTGTTAGAAGAATTATCCGTTGAACACGTTCAACGTTTCCAGATTACGCCCGATTGTGGTTCTCTTAAGAGACAGCACAATCTTCGAGGAGGCTTCTACTGTGTACCGTTCGACGGTAATTTAACTAAAAATGGCTCAAAAATATTGTCACGTTTGACATGTCAAAGTGACATGTCATAAAATAGCTTTAATAGTACAACCGTAAGATGAAAGGCCAAATTTTAATATAAAAAAAAGTAAATGAGTATCAAAGCAAGCAGTTCGAAAATGCGACTGGCAATTGTTTTTTGAGTATGCCATTGTAATCAGTAGAAAAAACTACACATTTTTGATGTATTGACCAACACTGTAGCTTCTCTACTAACAAAGTTATCCCATGTGCGGTGACCTGTATTAATGTCGTCGTAGCTCTTTTGTTTTTCATTTCTGGGTTATAGTAGTATAAGAAGATTTTGTGCAAAATTTCATTTTCTACCGATTGCTACATAAAAATACAGGGTGTTCCATTTAAAAAAATCTAATTATCGGAGTTGGCTCTGAAATGTGATGCGCAATTGTTTTTTTGTGTGGACCGTTGTAATCAGCGGAAAATCACTGCATCTATGCTAATTTAACCGACTCTGTAGCTCCAAAAATAACGAAGATAGCAATAGTGCGCAGATAACTTTGAACAACATGTATATGAATAATAAATTAGAATTGTTTTATTATTTCTATTAAAAAAAAAAAAAACGCCATTACATCCATAAAAAGTGAAGGTAAACAACAATCTTTTTAGCGACGAAAATTGTACTGCAACGTCATTTTGTGAATGTTTGTCCAACGCCAAATCTCACATTTTTTTTTTAATAAATATTTTCTAATGCTTTAGTATGGTAAACTTGGTATTTAAAATATGAACGACTGTTAAATAAATGTATGCGTATAGAGCCCGATAACTTGAAGAGGTCAAAAGCGTGCACGTACGAAGGCATTGGTATAATTATCAGTTTATATAAATAAAATGTAGACAAAGTGGACTCGTTAAAGTAAACGTTGATAATCATTGATTTATGGTCTCATTTATTTCTCATGTCTTGTCCCATTGTAGTTTTTCCTAATGGTTTAGCGTAGCAAATTTAATAAAATGTAAAAGTCATGTCTTTAATTATTTCTATCTCGAATCGTAAATGTTACAATGTGAAATTCGAATATTTTATTTCAAAAATACGTACGTGATTCGTACACGATACGGAAGAGAAAATATTTGAGTTCAAATTTTTCGTGTTAGTTTCGAGATATTTCAAGATCTTGTTGTCATCCGACCGCGCTAGAACACTATTTCACTATTTCATACGCCGTGTCGTTTCGTTCTTTATAAAACTCCGAAAATAAAATCCCGAAATAAAAGTTTAGAACGCGAGAAACGAGTCCCGTTGTGGAACGTAAATAAATAATAACCGGAATATTTAAATAACGAAACTTAATCAAATTCCGACGGAAAGTTGACGACGCATTCCTAGTCGGCTTTTTACGAACCTTATACTTACAAACTAGATGGGGATTTTTCTACTTTTTGTTTTTTTTTTTTTTTTTTTTTTTTTAATCGAATTAGCGAATTTTATGTCGTCTCAGGAGGAGCTCATCTTTTGTGCTTCGTTTAGTTTCTTACCTGGTCTCGGCATGTTACCTGAATTTTGCCTCAGATTTGTTCTCTCTTAGACGCTGCACGTCTCCTTCTACTCTCTGACACTTGACAAGTTGCTTTTGAAATTTCAGTCTAGGCCTAGCCAAAGCCGTTCATTGGATACTTGCACTCGACTCCGCATACACTAAAGGAGATATCTTCAAACACATGTTCCGCTACAACGATTTTTTTTATTTTGTTTAATATTATATTTCGTTTTTCTTATGTTCTCGTCCATGTAATTTGATGTACCTTTTATATTAATCAGTGGGCAGCAAATTAAATTTTGATAACCTCATGTACGCAGACCATGTAGTTTTAATGGCATTTCTCTATAGAAACATGAAACAATTTCGAAGAAATAGAAAAATTAAAATGTAAATAGTTACTGTAAAATAAAAATACTTAATAATAAAGCGAAAATTAATTTATTTTAATATACGATTGTAGGAAACAAGATTTTATTAAATCTTATGAATCTTGCATGGATCCCATCAAGTCAGTCCGCTTGAATTTATCTACCGATTTAATCTATTCTAGTAACACATTATGTAAAATTATACACTTGTACTTGAACAGTTCGCCAAAAACAAAACTTTCACGTTACTGTTTAGCATATGTCGTTAACACCTACTGTTTTATTCGATATGCTTTATTCGAGTTCGATTTTAAATGCGTTTGTCTCGTAATGCGAGACATTGTTTTATGACTTTGTCGCCGAATAAAAACTTTATAATGAAGCATAAAGTACCTTCCAATACCGGAATACTTCATCATGTGAGAATCACCAGAACGTGTCCGCGTTCAAAACCGAATTGCTATTTTTAAACGATTACTGTAAATCGACTCCGAGAAAGAGCATCGATGAAGGTTGCATATTTACCGGTTAATTTAATTTATGTACCTTTGCATTTTTTTTATTGGCAATGAATAATCAATCTTGATATAAGAACATAATTTAATACTAATAGGATTTTTTTGCTTTCGTAAATGCATTTCGATCGTAGGCTTCCACGAACGTCACTGAAATATCTTCCGGGTTTGAATACCATTTGAAGAAGATTTATGGTACAAATTAATGAAACAAGTTTTCCCATTTTTTTAAGATTAAAAAGGTAAAATTTTTGGTCGCAAAACGATATTTTTTAGATGTTGTTTTTGTCAACATTCGCTGCAATGAAACGTCGAAAATTTTATCAGAAAAGTCGATTGAAAAGTCAACTCAAAAACAGAAACATTGCAAACTTTTACTTTTCTTTTCTGTGATAGAAATTTCCGTTAACATAACATATTTGAACCTTAGACCTTGAGATTATTAGCCTCTGAATAAGTCACTTCACCAATCATTTTTCAACTCAAACGCAAGACTTCTTTTAAAAAATATTTGAATAGGCAAAAATGAAGAAACAGTTGGGTTGGAATGACAAGCAGAAGAAACATTTTTCATAATATTGGCTGCATTTACAGAGAAAATGCAGTTAATGATTTTACACATTTTTAAAAAAAAATTACGTTAATAAAACTTTGTGTTTGAAATAACACGAAAGTAAAATACAGTAAATAAAATACAGAATGAAATAAGAAGCGTTTGAAAGAAATTGTAATGGATGATTGCTAGGTTTGCATATTGAAAAGATTCGAAGGGACTAGATTTATATTTAGTGCTTTTCCCAGTCAAGAAAGGATATTTTGAGGATGACATACTGCAAAGGGCTGGATCAAGGTACGGAGGTGGATGATGCAAAGATTATGCTTGAATGAATCAATTGAGTAGACACTTTGAGAAAATGAAAGGGAACATCGAGAAGTCGAGAAGGAAGAAAATGACCAGAAAGTAGAATAGGATTTAGATATACAATAATTTGCAGATAGTACGTCAGAAAAGGTTTTATAATTTTTTTTTTTAAATTTTCTTTAAGTACATATACAGTGATGGATTTTTTTTTCAGTTTGAGTTAAAAATCGTGGAAAAATAATTATACTGAAACAAATCACAATATTTTGTTTCAATATGAAAATTTCATCAGAAAAACCAAAGGATTCAGGAAAGCCTCTTCATGCTCAAAGGAAGAAGAAAAATCAAGATTCGATTATTCAGGTTGAGGATTAAAAAAATAAATAAATTTGCTCACTCCAAAAGTTGTATCATGTATATTATGACAAATAAACCAATTTGTAGAGAGTTTTGCAACATTTCTTAAGTTCTCGCCAAAAATATTATCATTTAAGAAACTTTTAATCATTTTTTGGGTTACAGGTTATGGAGGAAAAAAAATGTTTCCACTTATTTAATAACCTATTACTCTGTAAGTCGGATAAAATGTAGCTTGTCATCACGCTGATTTTCAGACTTTTGCGATGAGGCGAGGAAGGAGATAATTTTCATCAGTGTTGTTTTTTCAATTTTCAATACATATTAGTACGTCTTCAACTCATATCATAAAAGCAATACACAAACCCAATTCAAAGCAGTCAATTTTAAATCGACTCAACTGCTGGTTGGTTACTTTAAAAATTATTTCAAAAAAGTAACCTAGTTTAATTATGATATTAGTTGGGTTGGATTGGGTTGCTTTATGTTAATGTAATTGTCGGATACTTCGACCAGGATTGCTTGGGTTGGTTATCAGTATTTCATTGATTAAATCCATTTACTAAATATTTCAACACTTACAATATCACCCAACTCAGTAAAGTCAATCAAAGAAATCAAATTAAATTCATTTTTATTTTCAATTTTCATCATTTTACTTCAAACCCAATTTTGTTTTGAAAATGATAAGGTTTGTAGTATGATCATACTCTGAGTTGATCGACCAGCAAAGATTACGATTAAAGCCTTAGATCATTGGTTTTTTTATGATACGATTTTTTTTATTTTCAATGAACATAACCCAATTAAAGCAATCTATTTTACAAATGAATTTTAATAACTTAGTCCAATCGTCTAACGTTCGCCATATAATTACTTGAGTACACATTGGGTTTATCAGTTCATCTTATATTGAGTAGATCAGGATATTATTTTTTTATAAATACACATTACGATGAATCAAAGACCGGCCATACCCAGTTCAGTTTTTTTCAAGTTCCTTATATCACGAAACTCCTTTAAGTCATCACAAATTACAAACTGATGATTTCAAAACTTACCACACCGCAAACCCAACCAAAACCATTTTCATGTATTGAATTCACGTTGATTTGAATTTGTGAGTCGAAGAGATCAAGCATTGGGTATCTTTGGGTCGTGATGACTTTGTGGAGAATTGGGTTCGTGTTAGGATGCGCTATGTCCAATTTGATATGTACAGCTTTTCGAACATTAACATAGTTTGTATAAAGTAAATAATTAATATTCATTTAAATTAATTAATTTAAATACAGAAAATAATTAATGTAATTATCGACGTTAATCTACAACGTTCGATCTGCAGTTAACGGTCTCGGGCTACTTATATTTTAAGATGAGCCGTAATTAATATTTATATCGTGTGCAACAGCAATTAAAAAAATCATTATGCGATTTCTTGCAGGTGTGGGTTTATAGAAACGTACAATGATGCAACAATAATCCCACATGACGTACACGTGTTTTTGTTATAAAAGCAACAAATCTTTGTGCGATGACCGTACATGAAAATTTATTCACTAAACTGACTATTAATATACCGAGATATTTTTTTTTATTGTTATTATTATTATATTAAGACCAATTCTGACTTGGATAAAATATAATTTACGACCTATGATCAGTTTATCGTACTCATAAGATTTATTGTGTCGTTTTTTTATTATTTTATTTGGTAGAAAATATATTATCAATGTAATTAGGTTCAAAAATATTTGTAAATTTGCATACTTTGCAAATATTTTTTAAAATTAAAATTGATTTATTCATTACAATTTTAACGTGCGAATAGTTTCCATTTATCGAAACTAAGCAGATTTTCATTTTAATAATTATCAAGTTGGACGGATTTCCGTTACCGTTACTGCGTGATACAAACAAATGTGAAGATTATAGGCTTTCACGGCTTGAATCTCGGTGTTTAACCGGAAGTCAATATGACGAAAAATACCAATTGTTAAAGACCAACAAACAAATTGCATAAAATACACAAAGTCGTTTATAAAAAGTGTATCAACGATTTCGTCACAACTCGACGATAATAATGTTTAATCAGCGTGCAGACTCACTATCTTGTACACTTTTAAAATCAAACATCGTCGCGAAGGCTCCAATTCGATAAGGAAATTGATTGAAGGCGCCAACGTATCTTGTTATGATATTATATTTCCCGTCCGTCAAATAAGCACAGGTATAGTTACGTTCAAAAACGTTAGCGTCATCTGCATCTGCAAAACCGCTTATCTTTCCACGAACTCTACCCCATTCATACCAGCGTTAAATGTTGGGAAGGACCCAACATTTAATCCTTATTATTAAGTTTTTTTGCTTTTTTTCTTGTCTCCCTATTTCAAATTGTCCTCCAATTTTCCCAACCTGTTTTTGCGTACATGTTCCGCTTTGTTCCTTCGTTTATTTGTATGTGATCACTTGACTCCACCCTATTTTCCGTAATTCCTGTATTAAATCTTCTTTTTATTTATCGTTTTTTTCTATCTTTGCAATTTGCTTGCATTTCCTCAACATTGACTACGATGCACCTGGTTTGCACCTGAATCCTAGTTTTTTCTCCCTGCGTCTTCAAAATTCAAATGCAATTTTGAATGGTTTGTGGTGCGTTGGATTGAGAAGAAATGAGTGTTGGGATAAGTTGGATTGAGCTAGATTTGAAGATTTTCGTATTGATATGTTTCTAAAAATTTTAATTTTTAATGAAAAATTAGAAAACTGTTCGGGAAAGGAAATATTTCGAAAATTGTCATTAAAGAGAAAAAAAATCATTTTTATTTAATTCTTTTTTCGATATATCTTTCGATTTCTTCTATGTGTTTATTTCGATGTTTTCGGATAGTTTATAGTTCTTTGGATTTTGTTGGGTCGATTTTGGTTAGGTTGGGTTGATTGTCTGGAATAGCCAATGAAAAACAATTGTCCAAATAAATTTCCAATTTTTATTAAAAAAAAAAACGTATTGGTTTTTCAAAAATTATAGATTGGAAGGTGTTTTGAACAACCTATCGGTAATTTATTGCCCATGGTGGGGTATTAATTTTGATGGTAATTTGATTCATCCCTATGGTGGCGCGATTCATCTCCATGGTGACTTGATTCGCGTCCATGGCCACGTAATCTCTTCCCATGGTGACGCGATTCATGCCCATGGTGATTTGTTTCATGCCCATGCTGACGTGATCCAACCCCATGGCGACGTGATCCTTCCCCATGGCGACGTGATTGTTTCCCACGGCGACGAGATTCTTCCCCATGGTGACGTGACTTACCCCCGTAGTGACGTGATTCACTCGATTTTTGTGCGATTACATGCCTCTTTGCATTGGTGACTCGTCGATGGGCTTTAGATCGTAATTTATGGCGCTGGTGTCTTGATAAAGGTTTATGACCGTGTCTTTCAATATCCCAATCTGAAAATAAAAATGTTATTATACGAACATGTTTTCTTGTATATATTCGAATTCCATTTACTTATATATGACTACGTCATTTACCTCCTGCCCTGGATCAGGCACTGATAACCAGCGCTGTATCCTTACAAATTTAGAGATATAAGACTCAATGCAATCGAGCATTGGACACGCACAACAATCCTACCGTGTTAGCTGTATCTACATTTTTACCTTGTAGTGCGGGATCATAAAATTCATCATCATCATCATCATCGTTGTCATTGGCGTCATCATTATTATCATCATCATCATCGTTGTCATTGACGTCATCATCAAAATCATCATCACAACTGCAATGGTCGTTGTCAACATGATCATCACCTAGAATCACTACACTTACGACCTCATATGGGTGGTCCCTATTTTTGTATGAAATTTCGCGTAAAACAGTAAAAAAGATCTCGAACTGCAACTGGAAGATATAATGGTTAGTTTTGACGTCACTAGCTTGTTTACCCTGAAGACGACAAATAATTATATGCCGAAACGTCGGATCATCTAAATGGATCTCTAAATTCCAACGATGGTAACAGCCCAAATACCAACAGGTATTATTACATCGTCAACAATTTTACGTCATGTATGGACACTTTACTGATAGTCTAAAGGGGTTGGAGGAAACTGAAAAAGAAGAGTTTTTCATGTTCCGCAGTGACCCATTCTAAGACCTACGTTATTTCTATATTTCATTTTCCTTCAATCTGTTATTTATAACATTCATACTTATTTCTTCAAACGTAACTTATCGTTCAAATTCGAATTTTTCAAACTTTGCAAAATAGACATTTTCGACCGTGATCTTTTCACGTGATTTTTCTTATACGTTAATTAATTTCAATAAAAGTATTTAAATTTTTAAACGTTATTCGAGCGAATGTATATACAGCCTGCTGGCTACGCCGACTACTTGGACATGCAACTCGTTCAAATGATACTTCGTCGCAGTTTGGTTAGAAATTGCGAGCTCTAACGAACTGGTCTAACGTAGCATACTGGTGCCTTGGACATTCGACCAGATCGTTACAGTTTGTAAACTTTGTCGGATTCGTCGCAAAATTTTACTTGGTCTACAGCTGCCAGCTATGGCATGCTACGGGCAGAGGAACCCTAGCCGATATATAGTAGCATGCATACGTTCATGGGATATTGACACGTTAGTTTTGCGTTTAAAATTTATAAAATAAGAAAAAAATCGACACATTTAAATAAAAAATTTTATCATTAAAAAAAATGATAAAATAAATGCATTTGCTCAAATTATTAAAGTTAAAACGATGAAATAAGGATAGTAAAAGCACAACGTTCGTAATTCTTTTTTATATTCATATATACAGAAAAAAGCAACTAATGCAATACGATGTCGTATATTTATATCCCCCAAGTTTGCCGTCCTTATCGCTATCGTTTTTTTAAACAAATAAAGCACGCCAACATTTGTTGGTAATTCGCGTAGATACATAATTCGAATAACATAAAGCTTTTGTGAACGTTTTGTATAAACGCGTCAGAATTTCATGTAGTTGATAAATTAATCCAGACGCAAAGTCCTCGTTGGATTAATTTAGTACATGAGCACCTTCTTTGAAAGAAAACTACGTATCATAGGGGCTTGACAACTATCAATTGTCGGTTTATACAGTGAGGACAAAAAGTAAGGAATATTTAAAATAAAAACGAACTCAACCGGTTTTTTAAAAAACGCTGAAACAGGTCGATTTTTGATTTCAAAAATACACATTAATATGTGCGATTCATCTTCCGACTTTCATTTGTTTTGTAGTTGTGACGTCATGACAAAAAAAATGACAACATAGATTTTTTTTTGTGGAATCCGATAGTAATTTTTCTTTATGACCGTGCAAAAAAATCACAAGGTTGCATAAAAAAAATTCTGAGAAAAATCCATCTGAAAATTTAACGGTGATATTATCCTAGATAACAAATAATTCAGACCATGAACGGTACTTCTTGTTGAAGTGCCTTCCGTTTTTATCATAAAACCTTTGTAGCGTATTGAATAATCAAGATACGATGATAATAATAGTAATAATAATGTTCAGCTCGATTTTTTCAGAATTTTTTTTATGCAACCTTATGATTTTTTGCACGGTCGTAAAGGGTAGAAATATCACTATCGGATTCCACTAAAAAAATGTATGCTGTCATTTAAATTTTTTGTGATGACGTCATAACTACAAAACAAATGAAAGTCGACAGGTGAGTCGCACGTATTAATAGGTATTTTTAAAAAATAAAATCGATCTGTTTCAGCGTTTTTTAAAGAACCGGATGAGTTCGCTTTTTTTAAAAATATTTCATACTTTAATCCCACCCAACATTAAATTTTCAGCTCGATTTTTCTCAGATTTTTTTTAGTGCAACCTTATGATTTTTTTGCATGGTCATAAAGGGTAGAAAAATCACTATCGGATTCCACAAAAAAAATGTATGTTGTCATTTATTTTCTTTTGTGATGACGTCATAACTACAAAACAAACGAAAGTTGGAAGATGAATCGCACATATTAATATGTATTTTTGAAATCAAAAATCGACCTGTTTCAACGTTTTTTAAATAACCGGTTGAGTTCGTTTTTATTTTAAATATTCCTTACTTTTTGTCCTCACTGTATATACAGTGATGGAAAAAAATTTCCGAACATGTACAGCTCTCAGAATTTCATGTATAGTGATGGAAAAAAAATTCCGGATTCTCACTGATATTAAATAGATGCAGGCGTTCTACGGTTTAAGCGTTTTAAAGATCAAGGCGTTTTAAGGATAAAGGCGTGCTATGAAACAAGGCGAACTATGGATGATATATGTCGCATAAACTCATTGGTAATGGCATCAGGAGTTTCCAAAGTATCATACATCCGGAAATTCTAGTTTTTTACGTTCGTTCACAAATGACCATAATCGTCTTGGATCATTTTGAATTTCATCTTGAACCTTGAACCCTAAAATCAGCCCGTATATTCGACGTAGCAATCTTCTGAAATCGGTAATTGTTATAATATGATTTTGATGATATGATACCAATATCATATGTTTCCATTTGTCTTTGGAATATTCAAATCAAAACGCTCGTAAATAAGTTTGCTAAAATAAAAGTGAATTATTTATTACGACTGAATTTCCAACGCCCGGCCAGACAAAATTTCGCATCTTTTCATTTCATACTTCGTATTTTATTCGTCTTCATCGTTTAATTAAAATGAAGTCACGTTGCATTATAATTTCAATCGAGAGTTTACGCCGGGCATAAATTACGCTAAGGCCTCCTGGTGTAATTTTTCACGGAGTGGCTTTCCTATGTTGCTGGCACATTTTAATTTCCTTTCGTATCGCGCGCATAAAGAGGTTAGAAGTGAATTATTGTCTCCGTGTTCCGAGTTGAAAGCCGACCCGCTTCGGTCGGACCCAACGTAGTATACATTCATTTCATTATGCTAAATAACGTCATCCCGCTGAACGGCAGCGAATAAGGCTTCAGGAGTAGGTTTTATCGTTTCTTGTAAAATAGAAGAGTATCAGTTCTTATTTTGAGTTTTAAATGATTTTAGAATACACGTTTGCTAGTTGAATTTCGAGATTTTTATTAAAATCAAATAATAAGTTACACTTTGAACTCATTTATTTATAATTTTGTGACATGTCGCAATTTTTGTAAAATTTGTATAAAGGGGATTTCTAAGTACTAAAGACAAAGTGAAAACGTCCAAGAATTTTTAAGCAAGTTTGAAACCCTTTTTAATGAAAACTTATCGACTTGTAAATTCTAATGAAATCTTTGTTTTCAATTTACCTAAATTATCACATGGGCGTAACGAACTGAATACCAACGAGAAAACACTAAAACAATCATTTAAGTGTATTTAATGAGCGATACATATGCATCGAGCGTGTGCATTAATTGGTTTCCGATCCCATTTATACCGCAATGCATTATTATTCAGTTCGTCTTTGGCGCCAAACTTGACTCATTTCCTCCTGTGGATTCCTGCCGGTTGAAACGATGAAACGTCTGGATAAGCACGAAACAGTGGCGCCCCGTGCATACTCAACGCTCGCGCCGAATCTACGAAGTCACACTAGACTCGCCGAGAATATGTGTTAAATCGTAAATTCACATCGCAAACACGAAACTTCTTCAGATATTCGCTTTAAACGTTCGATTAAATTCGCAGAGTGTTAGATCGAGTGTTGATGTCGAGTGCATATCGATGAACTACCTGCATACAGTACGATTACACAAAAAAATCGCTCGTAATAGCGCGACATCGAGTTGTGAAGTTTTTGCAGTTTTTCGCCACCTCTCCGGCGGCGTTGAAATTAATTCGAAGATTAGGCGATAAAAATGATAATGGAAATTCTGACGTTTAAAAATTGCCCCGAGCACTCTAATAAGTTTTAACTAATTACCTTCTATTCGAACGTAATCCGGTTTTAGCATGCGAAAGCTCCTGCGAAAAGGATGAACCCGAGCAAAATAAAAGCTCACTTTTTCCGTTCACCGACGAAAGAATGAAACATTGTGGGGCGTTTTTACGCGACGCTCGGAAAAATCCGTCTTGATTTTCAATGTGCATAAATATTTCCATATTTTTTGTTATGCGTTACGAATTTATAGAATTTACGACATGTTCATGTTGATGACAGTATAAGTTAAAATTATGAGTAGAAAATAAATTCAATAATTTCTGGATTCTTGCACCTGTAATTCCTGCATGCTGGTATGTAATATCTGATTATTCGAAGATTATTGCACACGGCGATTTCACCCGAATTTGCACACGGCGCATAAATAAATAAATGTACAAAAAGAGCAATTTAATTTAGTTTATTGTAATAAACAAAAGAATAAAGAAATTGATAGCTTTTGTCACAAAATACAGTATATAAGAACGAATGAAAATTGTGGTGGCATTTTTCTTCCGAGTTGTGTTTAAATTTCAAGAACCAGAATCGATTTTGTGATACTGAAAATTTAATAGAAATCCGTTGACCGACGATGGTAAGTTGACAAATTTGAATTTCATAAAAATAAAAAAAAAATGTGTTGTGAAAATTATTTTTAAGTATTGTCAGGTAATCGGAAACTTCATTTTTTTATTTATTTATTTATTTTAAAACGTTTATTTATTTATCAATATATTTATTTATTTATTACCAAATCTGCCTAATTTTTCTATTTTTATATAAAATTGCATAATAATGGAATTTAATTAAAAGAAGGTATAAAACAAAAAAATATGTACAATAATTCGATAATAAATATCTCTCACACATTACATTAACTAGTTGCTATCTACGTTTCCAGAATCTTATCGAAACAAATTTTAATTTTCTTTTTAATTTAATGCCCTCAGACTAACAGTATCCATGTTAAACAATGTACAGTGCGTCGAGAACTGCATTGCAGAGTTTACAGTATCTACTTTGCGTAATTGATTCACGATTACCTATGCACATTGAATTCGGTGTCAACAGAGGAAACCGTCACTGATTAATATTGGCGCGTTGAGATATAAATCTGGAATTTCGATTTGCAAATCATTTCAATCGATGAATACATTAAAAATTAAACCATATATATCTTTTATTCAACCAAAAATTTCACATTAATTAGATCATTTTTTCGAGATTTCATTCAAAATAAAACTGGCTGGCTGGCTTTTAATAAAGATGCTTATTATTATTATATTTATCTTTATTTTTATTTTATTATTTATGGGCTTATGAGGCCAGTTTTATTTTCCTTTTTGTTTCAACGGTTTTCAGTGTTATGGTTATGTAACTAAAACTGGAGTTGCTCTGGGATCTAAGCTGGGTCCTTTTCTCTTTGTTTTATTTATCGATGTTTACCCAGTATCGCTTATGCGAATGATTAATTAAAGTAATTAAATTTAAAAATTGGAAACTTTAATCTATCAGCTGTAAAAATAGTCTTAAAATAAAAATTATTTTTTGTCTTATAATGCAATATAGATTATCAGAAAAATATTTAAAATTACAATTAAGTGAAAAAATTAAAAAAGTCTCAGTTTACAGATAACATTTTGTAATAACGAAAATATAATTTTTTTTAATACTCTCGATGTCGACCTGTTTAACGTGCGATCTTTTGTCATTTGTCATTTAATCATCATATATGATGATTAACTTGTTACTACACCCTGTTTGCAGCATTCTTTTTAACAAAAACCTCAGAAACGCCACTCATATTGATAAAACTGCTTGCTATCTTCGAAACTACTTAACTTTGTCTTGAGGACGTCCAGGGATTTCATTAACACTAATAAGATAAAATTCCTTAACAATGTGTGTCTTGTCTAACATCGATTATTCTACGAGTAGATGTGTTAGGTCACTGTTTATGCCATCAGTTCATCAGTTCACCTTGGATCCACGAATTTTTTTAATTTGGTGTGCAATTTTTCAGATTGATCTTGTTTGTTCAAGCTTAAAAATTTAGTTTTTTTATTCCTCTTCTGTCACAAACCTATAAACTGACGTTCAGGTGGAGGCTTTTACTTCAGCTGTGATTTTCTGGCCGTGACCAGTATATGATGACAAATTTTTAATACATCTTTTGATAGACAGTTTCCAACATTATATCGAGCTTTTTTGGTCTCAGCGCGCAGCTTTAAATTTACAAAATGAAGCTCGTATCTTTTGTTTTATGTGTTGTTTGTAACTTTAAAAATCTTCGAAAACCAGCAACAAAACCTAATTATTATACTAATAATTTTTCTTCGGGTTGCCATATCTTGATTTAGAAAGAGATTTTCACGACAATTCTCAATTAATAAAACGCGTCGTGAAAGAAATAACGAAAATTCCTCAGATGTACAATTCAAATCCACTGATTACACTGATTATTTTATATTTCGAAATTTTTCGTCGTGCACAATCTAAAATTTCACAACAAATATTTAATAACCCAAATGATCTACTGGAATTTAATCATCTCCTAAGGTATTAATGAGGTAGAAAGCGATGAATCTTAACGAAAATTCCCATCGTCTCGCGATAGAGGCACACCCGAAGGGATTGCTAATTCGCCACTAATCGATTCCGAGGAGATTAATTTCGGCGCATACCTGTATGATCCTCATGAATAGGTATATAAAACAACGATATTTATCGTGAGAAAAGTTTTACATAAAAATTCGTAACGACGCAGATATCAACAACACAATTACACATAATTACATCATCCATTATGCTAGAGCAAGTCGTATTATTTTAGCACGTATTTACGTGTTTCCAAGAAAGTTTGTGCCGTTGTATTGTTTGATTGTTTCAATTTAGTTAGTAGCTACCGGCTTGTTTAGATAAGACACCTTCCGCGGTTTAAGATAATGAACACGCCCTCCGACTATACAGTGATATTTAGTGCTTGCATACAACGCGATATGAACACGTTTGCACTGTATTTACAGCGTAATTACACTAGAACCTTAATAAATTTCAATTTCGAATATGTAAGTCATCTCAGTTAGACGTCGTCGTTAAAGATATAAACATGTATTAATTGCATTTTTTTTTCGAAAAGATACAAATTTAAACAAATCTACAAAAACAATAATAATCAAAACTAATTCTAATAATATAAAAGTGAAATCATAAAATAAATGTAAAAATTATGGATTAAACTACTTTCTTTCAGAGATTTATGGGATAGAATTTTGGATATAAATCTGAGAGAATGAAGAAGGTGTATAAGCCTGAAGGAAAAACCTTATACACAAAATGCAGAGAAAGATAAGAGAGCCAATTTTTCAAGGTTCATCATTGGTATCTCGCCAAGCTTATGACTTATGAGATACAAAGTCGGTTAATGGGTCAATTCTGTGCATGTCTGTAAGACATTTACGATCATAGCGTAGTGCGTTTACGATCCTACAGACAAATTGCAATCCTGTGCGTTCACGTAGCTAACGATAGTCTGTTAACTCGCTTCGATTTGGCTTCGATAATCGTAAATATAACGATGACGGGTAGGGGTCCCTGTAGCTTACGATAATGGTCGTAATTGACCAGTTTGACATTTGTTTGCGTTATGTTTGGTTATGTTACATCGCGAATACACAAACAACAAATATGAATAATGAAATTTTACCTATTTTTATTGGTGTTTTAGGAAGAAAATAGGTAAGAAATTCAGAACAAGCTTTGTTGTGTAACAAAAATGTACTTTTTAGAAATTATATGCGACTGTTACGT
>JAFFZR010010313.1:0-19455 GCA_018397195.1 Lethrus apterus | reverse complement strand
TCCGGCCCGCGGTCTTGATTAAGTTGCCCATGCCTGGTTTAACCCCTATCCCCATTTCAAATTATTGGGGTGGCAGTCCCCCCCACTTAAGGGTTGATGTAACCCGAATGAAAATAGCTAAATCAAGTGTCCCCTTTAGAAAATTGTGTTCGAGCATTTTTTTGTAAACTGATTAAAAAGTCTAAAAAACAAGTTAGATTGTTCTCGTTAGCACAGCCTGTATATATTATACAGTGTGAGATTAAAGTAAGGAATATTTAAAATAAGGCGGTTTAAAAAAAATGCTGAAACAGGTCGATTTTATTTTTTTAAAAATACACATTAATATGTGCGATTCACCTGCAGACTTTCATTTGTTTTGTAGTTATGACGTCTTCACAAAAAATTTAAATGACATACATTTTTTTTAATGGAACCGATAGTGATTTTTCTACCCTTTATGAGCAAAAAAAATCTGATAATTCTGAGAAAAATCGAGCTGAACATTATTATTATCATAGTATCTTGATTATTCATTATGCCACAAAGGTTGTAAGATAAAAACGAAAGGTAATTCAACAAGAAAGTTACGTACCGTTCATTGTCTGAATTATTTGTTATCTAGGATAATATCAACATTAAATTCTCAGATCGATTTTTCTCAGAATTTGTTTAGTGCAACCTTATGATTTTTTTGCACGGTCATAAAGGGTAGAAAAATCACTATCGGATTCCACTAAAAAAAAATGTATGTCGGAAGGTGAATCGCACATATTAATGTGTATTTTTGAAAAATAAAATCGACCTGTTTCAGCGTTTATTAAAAAACCGGTTGAGTTCACTTTTTTTAAATATTCCATATTTGAATCGTACCCTGTATATACATATATGTAGTATCTATTATTTGTCGATGTAGTCTTTAATCTATATGATAAGCGCAGTCGAGTGTTCAAGGCCGGCGTAAAATTGTATACATTATTTATTATGCATAAATTAATATATAATGATTCATGCAATGCAATGCAAAGCGTATAATATATCCGAAATATGTTCAAATATGTAGGTCTATAGTTTTCATCGTCAACATATTGCGTTCCGTATGTTTTATACTTAGAATGAAAATGTTATGTATACCATTATGTATACAATAATTTATAAATCAATCAATCATAATTTCAATCTTTTTTAGAAGTGGAGAGTGATTTTACTGATTCATAAAACATAAAAATCGTCAATTTATCGAATACATCGATAAGCTCCTGTATCGATGTATCCGATAAATTGATGGATATACAGTAATCCAAAAACGCGCTGTAGCTTACTGTCAAGAGTTTCCTCAAAGAAAAACCTGACTTGTAGACTCTTCACATACTTTAGTCTGCAGGAGTATAAACAACGTGGATATATGAACAGAAGAAGCTTATCCTTATATCTGTTACACACGTTATAACTTGACCATCTATGTCTACTTATCTTCGGAGTCTACAGTCGCTCTTTCTTGGATCAATAGGCAACCTTGATGACTTGATTTATACAGTTTCCGAAATCTAGCTTATTGACATTATACAGTCTGTTCACGGGAACATTCTACAATAGCTAACATTTTTATTTAAAGATACAAACTTGGTTAAATGGACAAAGTTTAAGTACCTTGCAATGCGCATTTCGCGCATTAAATTATAAAATAAAAGAATATCGCGTTGCTAAGATACAAGCATTAACGACTAATTTTTTAAATTGAACACCCTGTATATTTTATAATTTTAAGTTGCTCTGGTTGCCTGATATAATTAATTATAAGACAAGAAAATAATTTGATTACATTATTTTTTAACTCCTTAACTAGCGATCCTAGAGAAAAATTGTCTTATAATTAATTATAGCAGGCGACCAGAGCAACAAATATATACAGGCTGTTCAATTTAAAAAATTAATCTTTATGCTTGTATCTTAGCAACGCGATGTTCTTTTGTTTTATAAATTTTATAATTTATTGCGCGAAATGCGCATTGCAAGGTACTTAAACTTTGTCGATTTAACCAAGTTTGTATCTCTGTAAATAAAAAAGTTAGCTATTGTAGAATGTATACAGTATAGTCGTTTCTCAATTGGTGGGACCTTCTAGTCTCTACCAATTGAATATTGTTTTAAGTTTGGTGTTAGTTTTCAAGGACCTTTGGACATCCTCGAAATCCGAACCGCTCATTCCGTCGTCTTGGTGATTAGTCATCCGGGTTTTTTTTGTTCAGATATTTTTTAATTAAATTGTTTTGCTTCAGAGACGATTGTGGTGCCAAAAGTGATCCATATACATGAGACAGGACTTCTATTTTCCAGCCGAGTTAACTCCACTGAGATTCTTCTGGGTGGAAGAAGTTAACCACAGAAACATTGTTCGTAGAACATAATACAGCTTGGATTTTCTCTTTTGGTGATTGTGCTGAGTAGATTTTTTGATTTGCAGCTCCCTAATTCAACACTTTATGAGAAAGTTTAGTCAAATACGTTAAGTAATTATTGAGTCATTGGACGTTGTTGTCACTGATTGTTGGTGTACTTTCAAAAAGTGACCCATCCTTCCTTTTTTATAAATAGAGTTAGAATGCAGCGGAGGATGACATTTTTTGTGCAATGGTAGCAAAATTATCAGTACATTTTCTGAAGAATTGCATAAATATGTATATTTGAGAATATGTATGCTTTTAGAGTAACATTTCTTCGTACTTCATATGCGAATTAAAATCTTTAACAAATTCCCATTTATTTAAAGTTTGTATAAATTAATAATTGTTGTTAACATAAAAACAACATTGGAAGTAATTTTAAATATACATTTTTTATGAAGTTAAGTGATACGTAGCGATTATACTTTGCAACTTAAGATTGACACGACATGCAATAAAAATGGGCTAGGCGGATTACGATACGCGCTGTTATGTGAAGCAATGAATATATGGGCGAAGAGAAATAAGCGACAAAATAATGATGAATTTTAAATGATTTTACATGGAATTAATTTATATATTTGAGCGCTTTTGAATTGAGAGATTCGGGCGCCAGCCTTATAGTCTATGAAATTTATAAATTATACAACAATGTGCTATTTTTCTTTGTTTCCATAACATCCTTGAAATTATCGTTAAAGCAAGTGATAACACTCAAGGTTGAATGCTATGCGCAATAATATAACTTATATTAATATTTGCATTTTTGCATACTTACAATGAGAATTCAAAAAAGACGCAGAGAAGGATTTTATGATTGGACGGTACACTGAACACATAATTATCAATTGTTGTCAATGAATAAGTGTATGTTTATATTGGAACCGCGACAAAGAGTTAAGTATAGAATCGAACAAGGTGGCAAAACAAATAAATTTTTTGTTTGCACGTTAACAGTGCAATAATAGTAAAACAGGGCACAATTCAAGTGTAGAAAGACCATCCCATAAAAATAAATGTGTTATAATTTTTTTAAATTAAATTATTAGCAACATACAAAACATTTACTTCTTACTTCGTATACTCACAATATAGATTTTACTATATAGTTATGTACTTGAAAGTTTGTGTTCGCTGATTTTCTCAGATTCTACGATTAACTATTTGATCTGTGAAAGTACACTTCGCAGTTGGGAATTTGGGAAGACAGAAACTGCTATACTAGGGCTGGGAAACTCGCAGACTCAAAGAAAACTAACTTTATTTCCCGATCTTTAATTTTATTGTCAAATACCCAAACAGATCGTAATAAAAGTTTATAAACTTGTAATGATGAAATTTTTATATTTTAACACGCAATTAAAACAGAAAATCAGCGGAAGTGAAAAAGAAAAATTAACAAAAATTGCAATAATTATGCACAATAATTGATTGGAAAATTTATGGAAAATGAAGGTAATAATAGAATGAATATAAAGCAATTTAGAACATTAACGAAACTTAAAATAATGGGGCAATTTGTAAATAAGGAATGTTAGATAAAGAGTAGTGATTGTAAAGACAAATAGCAAAAAATCAAAAATTAATAAAGGATTCGTTTAAATTTTAAATAAATAAAATATATTTATTCATCGTAAATTAAAATAATATTAATATTAAGTTGTAATTTCGGCAATTTTGCAATTTCTGCAAATTAGAAGATTTTGCAATATATTAATTGATCTATACTATGTTCGTAAATTCGGAGGAATAAACTAAAATTCCTACAAAATTCGCTCACTGATTGGCTATTTGCGAGACACGTTTACACAGTGTAATTTGTCTTATTCACAACCAGCTTTCCGGTGTTTAATGTTTACATGTTTAATGTTTACTGCTGACAGATGTAGATTCTAAAGTATTTAAAAAGTCAGTTATTGTATATTAACAATATAAAAAACAAGTCTTTATGGAACTAAAGTGCAGCAATGTGAATTAATTACTTACATTTTAATGGATTCAAATCCATGGACAAGTATTGCCAACTAGCGGTAAGTTCGAAAATGTTCTAGTGTAATTCTGTCTTATGTTTCTATTCCTCCGAATTTACGAACGTAGTATAGTATTATATGATGTGAAATAATTTGATAACAGCATTCGATAATAAAACATTGTTAGTGATGAATTAGTGAAAAAATGATGTAGAAAAATGTCATTTTTGTTAGTGATTATTGATATCTATTAGATATTAGATCATTATTATATTACTAAGAAGATTCTTCAAAATGCCATACTCTAAAACTAATTTTGTATGTGACCCATGCGACGATGAACGTTTTGGAAATAAATCGTGACTGCTGGTTTTCCTATTTAAATATTCTAAAAATATCAATCTAATCTAATAATACTTAATAAAAAAATGAGAAGGTGAATGACAAGCGAGAGGATACGAAAGGCAACTAGAACTCACAAACGAGGTTCGAGGAAAACAGTAGTATGTGTTAATATGAACTCGAAAAGATTATTATTAGGTATATTATATTATTATTATATCTACTAATTCATATGATTTTTAATTTCAGAAGATAAAAATTTCGAATAAAATGTTATTGGTTTAATTAATTTGAACTTATTTTCTCCATTGTCTGATATAAATAGATCGATGAATCAATAACTCAACATTGTTCTGGTATGCTAATGGATAATAGAAAATGATAATAGTATTCAAAGCTGAAGAGTTGTGAGTGATGGGCGGTAATGAACGAATTATCATATATAAAATGCTTGACAGCTTTGTCGAATTCTGTTACAATTATATTGTAAACGTTAAGAAAATTTGAAACAATTAACAGAAAACGCTTGTGAATAAGATTTGAAAAATTAGAAATATTTCTCTTTCCATGAAACTACTGTTGGTTCATTTTTTATTCAGTTTTATCATAGTAGGCTAATGGTTTAAACTTTGGAATCGAGAAAAATTCAATATTCAAATTTGTGTTAAAGTGAAACACACTGCAGAAAAATTACAGTGTTGTTTAAGATTTGAAAACAAAGACCAAAAATTTAATGATAAGATATTTGTCTTTATGTGATTTCCTCTTCAGTGTGTTCTTTTTTATTTTTCTTGAATCCAATCACTTCAAACATTTTTTAATACCTGACCGATTGTTCGACGTATTTTTTAAGGTTGTTGATTTTTAAGTTATTTCATGTTTTCTTACCATTAATTCTGAACCGAATATTGTCATGTGTATTCCTATATGCTTATAGGGATTAAACGTGTAGGAAAGTGGATGGAGCTTCCCAAAAATAGTACCTAAATACTTAGGGGGTTTTCAAAATTTGATTCAAAATCATTCTAAACACGAATTTGGAACTTAATGTGTTTTGACATACAATGCGTTAATAAAAAATTCATACAAAATGAAATTATTTACAATTTATTTGGAATGTACAAAAAAAGAAAATACCTAGAGAGGCTAAATAGTTACGAGGTTGAAAATGTTTTACGTGGTCTTCATTGTTCTCTAAATATATACACTTTTTTCAATAACTTTCGTAATTATTGCAATAATTTGTCCTGTTTCTAACTCTCCAGACTTGAATCCTCAGTACATTCCGTTTGGAATGAATTAAATGTTTGTATATCACGAATGATCTATTGCAAAGGACAGAGAACGATATCACTGATGAAATAGTTGAAAAAAAAAAACAGAAAGAGAATGTAACGACGAAGGAATAGGAATGGACGAACTACTAGAAGCAATTAAATGGTTAAAAAATGGTAAAGCCCCTGGAAATGACAGAGTTAATTCAAAAATACTAAAAAAATATGGGAAAACAAGGAACACAACTGTTTTAAGTTATATGTAATAAAGCCTGGAAAGAAAAAACGAGACCAAGTGATTGGGAGATGGCAATCATACAACCGATACACAAGATAGGAAATGCTAAACAGTGCTGTAACTATAGAAGCTGCTTTGTACACCGATGAAACTCTATAAGAAAATCCTAGATAAAAGACTAAGAACAGGAGCAGAGAAAAAAAAAACGAAGCGAATAGTGGTTTTCGCAAAGGTAATATCCAAGATCACTATCCAGCACATAAGAGATAAAATATTGAATAAAGCATTTTGCCTTTGCTGATTTAGGGAAGGCTTTTGATAAAGTAACTCGAACAAAAGTATGGGACAGCATGTAGAAGAGAAATGTAAATCCAAAACTAATATATGCCACATACCAAAAAACGTTTATTTATGTAATTAGCAAAAATATGAAATCAGAAGTGTTTGTAACAACAGAATGGTTAAGACAAGGTGGTATACTGAGTCCATTATTATTCATTATATTTATGGATGATATAATCAACAGATGCACGAAAGATGTCTAGAGAAATGATGTGGTTGTGATGGCAGGGAAAGAAGAAGATCTGCAAACAAATCTGAAAGTTTGAAATAAAGTATTGGAAGATTTCGAAATGAGGATTAACAACGGCAAAACCAAAGTACATAATGGTAATAGGTGCACAACAAGAAACCAAAATAAACCTTCGGATTCCACACATGGATCTTAACAAACAAACTAAAGAGTAAACTTCATGCTGTGGAGATGAAGTACCTTAGACGAGTCAGAGAAATTACAATAAAAAACAAAATAAGAAACACCCAAATAAAATAAGAAGTTCAACCACTAACGGAGTTTATTGAACACGATATCACGAATGACTTGTGCAAAAATTATTGCTACAATCAAATAAATAATGAATTAATAATGAATGTCAAAATAATAATTTTCAAATTGCAATATTTATTCCTCACCTAAGGAGATAATCACAAAACGATTAAATACCAAACATTTGAATAGTTTTTGAAGTTTATGTGATTAATAGTTTCGAATGTGCCAAGCTGACAAACACGTTTTGCGTTTTTGCTTATGTACCAGGAACCTAACAATTTTATTTACTCTTGAAAAACTGCCTAATTATTCCAACGATTTATATACAGGGACGGTGGCACAATCACAAATTTAACAAGGGAGTGCAAAGTTAGTTTTACTTTTAAATTTGCATATAAATTACCAGAACAGTATTGAAGTTAATTTATTGAAAATTACAATAAAATAAAACCAAGCCACGCAGTTTTATGAAGCTAAATGTATTAGGAGGCGTAAGTAATTCTTTGAACCCCCTATCTGTGTTAATAACGTGTACAAAACATAAGAAAAATATTGAGAGAATCTTAAAAGAAAATCATTTTAAAGAACAAGGATAGAATAAATAAACATTCATTAAAACTATTTTATGAGCAAAAGGATTTTCGGATATTTTATGAAACAATTATGAACTCATCAAACTTGGTATGTAGATACAATTATTTATGATAAAAATAAGCAAAATACATAACTAAACTGTCAGAATTAATAAATAAACTGTAATTTAATTTATAATTTCTCATAAGTAGAGAATTTAGAAAAATAAAAATTGTACGCATAAAACTTTCAAACGGTAAACATCTGTATTAATAAAAGGTTATTTATTGAAAGCTTTAGGGCGTCTTTCCATCAGTCATATTTATTTCGAAAAGACAGGTTTAGGACGAAACTAAAACTTTCACAATTCACAGTAAAGTAAAGCCTTCAGTACTTTTACAGGTAGAAAAGGAGACATTACATTCTTTACCGTTATACTTCCTCAGAAATTCAATACATATAGTAAATAATTTTATACCGAAAAGTGCTGCAAACAATGAGAACATCTCATACAACAGGTACGTGGCTGGTAAAGGAAATATGTGACCATTTTTTTCAAATAGTTGGTTCTTCTACTTCTACTATATAATTTTCATAACTTAAAAGGTTTAGATCGTAAATTAAAATTTAGGGTCGGCAATTTGGTAACATTTATTTAAGGTCGAAATTATTTTTTAATTGTGGAACTTAACAATATTTACATAACAAGACTTATTTTTATATTCTTGAAGAATACACTAATAAAATAATTACATATACCTGTTTTGTATCAGAATTGAGTTACATATTTAATGAAGATTTTTAATAAAATATATCGTAATTATTTTGTGTATGACGTAAGGTTCTTATAAATAATTGACATTATTTGCAATTACTTTGCGATACTTCATTTTACACTTAAAAGCAACTGTTCCTTTCTTGTTATCACTTTCTTTTTGCTAATTTAGTTGAGAAGTTACGACATAACAGTTTGAAAATGACAATGTTATGTTGAAGCTGTGGTAACTTGTTTAGTTAAAATAAAGTAACATCGACAAAGCAATAGTCGTAGTTTTATTTAAGTGTAACATATAGCAATAAAATGAAAATTTTTCGATTAATGAATACTGTTTTTTATTATGAATATTCCTTTGTTTACGTTTATATTTACTTATGTCATTAATTCAAAATAATTGAAAAATTGTTTTTTTTTACCGAAAATGTAATGTATTACAATAAAATAGCAAGCGAGCAAAAATAAATTCGGAACTGTTGATTATATAACATTCTATTTCATAATTCATTTTCATATTTTAACCTTGTTAGGTACATTCCCGCTTCATTCTTTTAAAGAGAAAGAAAAATATGTAATTATTTACAATTATTTATAAAATAATATACAAGTCCCTTATTAAACAATTAATAGCGCCTCGATTATTTCTATGTTTAAAATACAATATAAAATTATCTAGTAATTAGTAGATGTGTGAATTTCCTTCGTTTATTGCAATGTTGAATAATAATCTGTATCATTAAAAATTAACATGACACACACATCGTTATTATTTCATATGATCATTAAATTTATTCAATCAATCAAAATGACAATTTAATAGCTTCACACCTACAAAGAAAATTACAAATAATAATAAAAGTATTATAATGAAAATGAAATAAACTTTTTTTTAATGCAAGACTTCCAAATCTATTATATTATATTTTTGTCATTTCATAACCCTTATAATAGCTGAACATCAACGTTGTCCACTTTCAATTATCCTTTACGAAAAAATAAACTCGTATTAACAATGACAAATAAAATTATAATTGAATATACAGTAATATACTGGTGGTACCCGTGTATGAAATTTATTAACAATCATGATAATTAGATTATTAAGAATTAAACGAACTGAACATTCATTATAAATAATATTGAATTAGTTAAGTAAACAAAAATGTAAGATTACTTATTCATCGTTTAACAAGTTTCTTTTTTATATAAATTATTTATTTGTTATCAGTTATCACTTATCTGAGTAGGTATTAATATATTTTTTAAGATGTATATATGAATTTATATACTGTAACCATTTAGTTTATTTATTACTATTTGCGAATATTTTGTACCGAAGTAAATAGTACTTTCTGCTACAAAATTGTCTTA
Organism: Lethrus apterus; assembly: GCA_018397195.1. Taxonomy (NCBI): domain Eukaryota; kingdom Metazoa; phylum Arthropoda; class Insecta; order Coleoptera; family Geotrupidae; genus Lethrus; species Lethrus apterus. The sequence goes on along the minus strand of JAFFZR010010313.1, from coordinate 9,660 downwards.
ATTTCTTGAAAAAAAAGAGAAAAAAATGCTTTAAACCTTTTACGTTTCACGCAAGCTGAATCGAAAAATGTACTCACTGTACACATAATAATAATAACTCAGTTCACAATAAAGTTTAATTATAACTACAACATTATTATGAATATACAGGTGTCCATGAATGGGGTTACAAAGGAAAAACTTTTTTAATATGCGTTTTACAGAAAAAAGATATTCTTTATAAAAAATATGCTTTCCTGAAAACGTTAAAAACAAATTTAGATTTTATTACAGATATACACATATAAATTCAATTTTATTGCAGCCGATATTTTTATTTTGCAACTAAACAACAATCAATTTTTGTCATAAACAAGTAAATAAGTATTAATTATTAACTTAAAACAGACCTAACAACCACTATTCAATATAAGCTGCCTCCAACTTGTACACATTTTTCAGCTCTTTTAATAAATTCATTATAAACTTTGTGTATCGTGTTTCTTCGTATGTCAGGGTTAATGTTGTGCAACTGAGGTAATACAAACGTTTCTATCAAATCCAAATAAACGTGTCGATTTAAATTTTGTTCTATAAAATATGGACCAATAATACCACCATAGAAAATACCATACCATACGTTTAATTTTTAATAACGTCATTCTTGATCAAATTTTAAATTGTGGATTCGAAGCAGCTCAATGTCTTGTGTTCTGAGAAGAAACGTGACCGTTAGTTGGAAATGTTGCTTCGTCAGTAAAGACAATTTTTCATACGTAAGAGCGTAAGTGCTCCACTTTTGCCGAAAGATTTTTATTTTGCATGAGCAATGGTTGCTTGGCAATTAAACGAGACCAATTTGACGAAAAGAGCCCGAGCGCGCACCGCGAGGGTTCGTTTCCAAAGAAATTGGTCGAGTTTAATTGCCTTTAGCAACCATTGCGAATAAAAAAATTAAAATCTTGCCAGACAAAAGTTGAGCACGAATGATCTTTGGTTGGAGAATTAACCGAATGAATTATAACATTGACATTTGTCAAAATGACATATTTTTAAAGTTGTCATGGTAAAAACTATGACGCAGCGGCAAGAAAAGCACCATGAATCTTTTCAGTATAAGCTTGTTCTGATTGGTGCATGTGATGTTGGTTTTAAAATATCGTTGGTCCACGTCATCATGAGGATAATTCTCTATGAAAGATTCTATCTTCAACGAACTTCTCTCCAGCCCATAAACAAAAGTCTAACCTCTTTTCATCATCTCCATCTTCAAGTGTATGGGCTATTGTGGGTTTATAAGGCAGAATTTTATTATCTTCATAACATATATATTTTTTTAATCCATTACTGATCCAGTCTCGTCAAACTTATTTAAAAGTTTACGTAAAGCTACGTGTGATATAGATAAATTGGGAAACTTTTGATTAAATAAATGAATGGCATATGCGACTTCCCCAATACCATAGCATTTAATCAGATAGACACGTTCTTCTTTAGTGAGCATTTTGAATATAATTTTTAAGCACAATGAGACAGCCTTAAAACTAATTTAATGACAGTACAAAGCAAAGTCTACTACATAAATCGTTAGTATCTCCACACATTTAAATTTGTGTACCTGATTGCATTCCGATGTTATGTTATCATTAAAACTTATGAAGTGTTATTTATAAACAAACGTAAAATGACCAATAGTACTCATTAAGTTTTTTATGACAAAAACTGATTGTTTAATTGAAAAATGCAAGTATCAGCTGCAATAATATTGAATTTAAGTAATTGTATGTCTGTAGTCAAATCCAAATATGTTTTTCGACGTTTTGCGGAAATCAGATTTTTTAACAACAGCCACTTTTTTCTTTAAAACGTATATTAAAAAAGTTTTTTCTCTTTATAACCCCATCTATGGACACCTGTATATACAGTGAGTTCCTAAAGTAGTAATAAATTCAACAACAGCGAAATAAAATATTTTAGGAAAAAATCCTCGACCAGGTCGAATTTATTTGATAAAAATATTCATTTTAGCATCAAAGTCGTTTATCAACAACCATTTGTTTTTGAGTAATGACGTCATCAACTTTTTTTGAATGGCAACCCCAATTTTTTTTCTTGATTTTGAGAGATCTTTTCATTGTCGAACCAAGAGTATAAAAATGTTGCCATCTTACTACATAAGACAATTTTCGAGTAAATGACAATGGAACGTAAGAAACCGTAAATCAGTTAAAATAAAGCAAAATCTCTGTTGCTAAGCAAAAACGTTATCAGATTTAGTTCTGGAATACTTGATAACAGAATAGTAGAGCCTTTCTTTTTTGAAAGAATCCTCACAGGAGAAAGATATTTACAGTTTTTGCAAAATGACATTGCTCCAACAATTGCAGCATTTTCCAAAGGCAATGATCTTGATCTTCCAGATAATACCATATGGTTTCAGCAACACGGCGCGCCCCCGAACACAGGAAGATCTACCTACTTTGATCAAATCGTCTTATTTTGTTTAATCACGGTTTGATCATAGTAGGTAGATCTTTCTGAAATTTTGTATAGGGCCACAATTTCTTATTATGAACGACTTTTCTTAGTAAAATTTTGCCGTATCATGGATTAGTTGGATTAATTTGTTCATTTCATTCTATTTCTATTAAAATTGTAAAGCCGTTTTTCTTGATTTTTTTCTTATGCAACCTATTGAAAACAGAATTAAAAATCATAACGAAATAACAAATAAAAAATATAGGTTGCCATTTAAAAAAAATGGCGATGACGTCATAACAAATAAATGAAGGTGTTTAATAAAGAATTTTTTTTCTCCAAGTTGTAGCTAAGACTGTCCCATTTAATAATATATATGGTTTGTTGGCGATTGAATCACAATTGAAGCCGCTATAGTCGCGGGCCCGTATTGTAGAACGGACTGTATATACAGTGTGGGATTAAAGTAACGAATATTTTTAAAAAAACGAACTTAACCGGTTTTTTAAAAAACGCTGAAACACGACGATTTTATTTTTTTAAAATACACATTAATATGTGCTATTCATCTTCTGACGGTCATTTGTTTTTTAGTTATGACGTCATCACAAAAAAATTTAAATTTCGACATATATTTTTTTAGTGGAATCCGATAGTGATTTTTCTACCCTTTATGAGAAAAAGCGAGCTGAATATGATTATTACTATTATTATCATGGTATCTTGATTATTCAATACGTTATAAAGGTTGTAAGATAAAAACGAAAGGTACTTCAACAAGAAAGTTACGTACCGTTCACGGTCTGAATTATTTGTTATCTAGGATAATATCAACATTAAATTTTCAGATCGATTTTTCTCAGAATTTTTTGGTCCAACCTTATGAATTTTTTGCACGATCATAACGGGTAGAAAAATCACTATCGGATTCCATTAAAAAAATATATGTTTTCATTTAAATTTTTTGCGATGACGTCATAACTACAAAACAAATGAAAATCGGAAGGTGAATCTTACATATTAATATGTATTTTTAAAAAATAAAATCGACCTCTTTCAGCGTTTTTTAAAAAACCGGTTGAGTTCGCTTTTTTTAAATATTCCATACTTTAATCCCACCTGTATATTTGTTTTCTGTGAATAAATCAACAAATAAATAAATAAATTCCGAATCATCAAATAATTTGTCCCGAAAGCGAACACCATAAAATTCTCGGCCGTGTCCGACTAATCCCGTAGCATTCCGCCTGGTCTACGCTGATGTGATTAATGGCGTTCGCCGGGTTTAACTTCCACCGGTTGAAAATCCCCCATCACAGATATTTTTAAGTGTTGTCTTTTTATCCGTGATATTTTTACGTTTTTCGCGTTACTAATAAAAGAGATGTGTGAAAGATAGCGATCGTCTCGAGACTATTACGATGAATAAATATTTGTCTTATAAGTTATAAGGAAAGAAAATAAATCTAAAGCTGTCAAAGCCGTTCAAATGACATTTTTACATACTGTGTCTGTCAAACTGTCATATTTAATTTATATCTAATTAACAATAAAAATAAAAATATTTAATTGAAAATGAAGCTGTCAATGCTAGACAAGTCGAGCTCGTGTTTCAAATAATGAAGCTGTCAAACTGTCATCTTATTTTGTAAGAATTGTATTTGACAAATACAATTCTCAATTTACAACAAAAATGAAAAAAAAAATATTTCAAGGATTTTGAAGCTGATTCTTTAAAACGTATCACGTCTAATTCACAAGCTGTCAAATTATTTAACGAGGTGACAAATTTTACATTTTTCGTTAGAAATAGCCTGTCAAAAGTTACGATAAAAAACAAGTTCATCAAGAAAAGAATTTACGCATAAAACTATAAAAAATAATTTACTCTATCAAACATTTTGTCTAACTGATAAGTTGTCAAATTTTTAACTAACCATTAAACTTTTTTTATCAAATTTTAATCCTTGCTTTTAAAATAAATTTACCATTTGATTAAAAAAAAAAAAAAAAAATGAGCCATCTGTCAAAATATAAAAATTAATTTTTAATTAATTTGTTCAACAGCGAATACGATCATTAAAGTTTGAAGAAATCACACTGTAATAAAAATTTATTTTAATTTATCACACACGCAACTGAGCGCCCCGTTTTATCTCGACGGTTTCGCGCGAAAATCCCATAAAATAATGAAAAATTTCGTCCCTCGCGTATTAATCGTTAATATTTCATTCGGTTACGTTCGTATAACGGGACAACTTTCTGTTCGTAGCGCTTAAATCACTTAGAAAGCGGGCGTCCTAGACAACAAAGCGAACATTTCTCTTCAATTTTCAAGCGGTGGCCAATGAAACCATAAACTACAAAAATAAGTGAAATAAACAAAAACGAAATCTAACTAAACGATTGCTGAATTAAATTGAAGTCGAACTCGAAACGAACAAAAGGAGAAAAATTCATCAAGTTAACGGAGCGCAAATAACGTAGTCTTAAACAAACGAACGTACAGTTACAAAATCGAAAAGAACTGGGTTTATTTTGCTTTTTAATTATATACGCAGATAGCCTTGTGAATTGGATTGCACCGTTCGTGAAGACAAATTATAAATCGTATTGATTGCATCCGATATTGCTCGATGAATTACTGAATGTGCCGGATGCCTCCGGCGGCGTTCACTTTGAAAAATAATATTTAACATAATACGTTAGCAACACTGTACAATAATTTCCATCGCACGAAATAAAAGAAAATTCAATTCGTTTGAGGTGAATTTCAATTCGTTCGGAAAAGGGTTCTTCGAAACGGTCCGAAGTCACGCTCGTTGAATTCGAAGTGGCGGCTCCGGAGTGTTTGGACGCCGGACGACGACGTAAGAAACTTGCATATATCACGGCGAAAATGTCGATTTAGCGACGAAGGCTATCCGGGACGCAGTCCGGCGTACAGTTACAAACAGAATCGAGTGCGGAATTAAATTGTGCCCGAAGCGTTGGCATCGTATACCACGTTACCGTCGTAAGTTGTTTAAACGGATCGTCGACTAATCAAGAATTCTTCTTTAATTTATCTTTCGGACGGGATGAGAATCAGAAATTTTATTTTATTTATTGATGAAGTTTTTCGGAATATTTTCAAAAACGAGTTTCTGGAAAGAGCGACGTTATCAATATACAGGACAGGGTCTTACAAAAAAGAGGGAACACTCAATAACTTTCTTATTTTGAGTTTTACAAAAAAAAACGATAGATAGTTTTCTGTTTAAGAACATGTGCGCTGTTTGGCGGCACCTTCAATTGTTTTTTCCCATTTCCGGTTAAACCGGAAACGGACACAACTTTGATTTTTTAAATGACACTCTGTATAATTTTTGACATTTTTTGATTCGTCACATTTTTTACTTTCTGTACGTACCAAATTTTATGGGTGTTTTATAAGAAAATTTTGTTGTAAATCTCAAAAAATTATTTCGAAGTGTTCAAGACAGCTTAAAAAAAACATAATATCTGTTGCCATGAAAACAAATTTCTTTAACATTTGACATCTGTCACTTCTGTCAGAGTTTGTTTATTAATTAATTAACAATAGAGCCACCTTTTCACTATTATTCATTTTTATTATACAAACAAAGATTACAAATATTATTATTATTATTATCAATTTCGTAGAATATTTTCAAACTACATGTAAACAGAAGTGACAGACGTCAAATACTTAAAGAAATTTGTTTTCGTGGCAATAGATGTTTTGTTTTTTAAATCGTTATCTTGAACACTTATATTTTTTGGAGATTTACAGCAAAATTTTCTTATAAAACACCCACAAAATTTGATAGCCAAAGAAAGTAAAAAATGTAACGAATCAAAAAATGTCCAAAAATATACAGTCTCATTTAAAATACCAAAGTTGTGTCCGTTTCCGGTTTAAGCGGAAATGAAAAAAAAACAATTGAAGGTGCCGCCAAACAGCGCACATGGTGAATCCGGGAAACTCCGGTCGAATCCGGGAGTGTTGGCAGCCCTAGCAAAAGTATAAACACGGGAAATTCCGGGGAACCCGGGAAACTCGGGGTGAATCCGGAGTGTTGGAAACCCTAACAAAAGTATAAATATGTGAAACTCCGGGAAGTCCGGAAAACTCCGGGGAAATCCGGGAAACTCCGGGCGAATCAGGGAAACTTCCGGTGAATCCGAGTGTGTTGCCAACCCTAGCAAAAGTATAAATCAGAAAGTAAAAAAATGTAACGAATCAAAAAATAAAATATACAGAGTGTCATTTAAAAAACCAAAGTTGTGTCCGTTTCCGGTTTAACTGGAAATGGGAAAAAACAATTGAAGGTGCCGCTAAACAGCGCACATGTTCTTAAACAAAAACCTATTTCATTGTTTTTTTGTAAAAGTATGGAACCGGCTTAATTTCTCAGGGACCGTTTATCTGATTATACTGGAATTTTGCACGTATAATCAAGTAACTAAAATCTATTAACTCTAATGTTTTCAACTGTTTAGTTTTATTGCTTTTTAAGATAAAGTACCAACTTGATTTCTTTTTTAAATGGCACGAGTGGTCAAATTATATAACAATGGAGAGCTTATTTTTTCTGAGAATAATGATGTAACGTGTATTTGTTTTTTAAAATTAAAAATGTAAAAATTCTCCCTAACAATCCCTTTCTCTGTGCGCTTTTTAATACTGCTCACCTCAATCGAAATCCGCTTAGTAAATCTGTGGTTACGAAAACAGACATATGAATAACAGTAATGGGCAAGTACGTGTCGCTAACGGGCACTAATTCCTTTGAACAGCGCCAGTGAAATTTAAAAATACCCCCGTTCAGCGGACAGACCGGTGTCTATAGACGTTACCTTTGCTATACCGTCAATCTTATATCGGATAGGTTGCTTCATTTTCTTTGTTTTAATGAACTTGTTTTCCTGGTTCAACTGCGATATCAAAATTGAACTTTTGGCTCAAATGGTCCCATAAAAGTGGAATTATGGTCTCAATTTGCTTTCAGCCTTGTTTCTTAGAACATTGCCGTTCTATGTAACATGGAATTGTTCACAATTGCAACAGGCTCCTGAGTGAAATTTAATGATTTAACGATATACAAACATCCACGGTGATGTTGGTTATTGCTCTGCTTAGTATAGAGAACAAACGTAATAGGTTTCATATGATTAATGGAAACGTGGCAGACTCCTACGCTTTTAATCGTTGTTATTAATTAAACGTAATTATGCGCGACAAATTATCGTGTGCGGATTTAAATCAAAGTTGCAAATTCAAATTAAAGCGGAGCTTGTAGCTTCGCGTCGTCGACAAGCGTAGATGTTCGTTTAATTGTCGCGCTCGCACGTTCACTGATTAATATGGTCGGTGCGCGCAGCCGACGCAAAAACTAAATTGTCTTGGCAGGGTTGCGGCGGTTTGGCTCGAAGAGGATAATTAACTGTAAATCGCCGACGGAAACTAATCCTCCGCCTCCGGACGCTCCTCAGGCTGGACGTAATGCATCGGAGACTACTACGTTGTTCGGAAGCGAGTCTTACGCGATAACTTACCGGTTCGTTTTTAAGCAAGATACCGTCTGGAGCGCAGCCAAGTGTAATTTTTCTTCGTTATTAATGTTAGATGATGGCTTTGCGGCCGCAATCATTTTTCGTTGAAGATTTTTGATTTCCCAACTGGCGAATGTCGTTCCATAATCTAACTTCATGCGAACGTTTAATTCCCTCTCTCGGAGAAATGCACTTACACTTACAAACGTACGGGATGGTTAATATACTTTTCACAAAATAATAAATTTAAATCAAATTGAACTAGAAATGTACACCGAGTTTCAATAATCAATCGCCGACTTTCCGTGCAGATATTCAGATTGGTACATTAGTCTCCATAACGTTCGAAACGGAACTCGTAAAGCGACACAGTTGCTTCATGACTCTTAATCTACTTTTTTCTTCGCTTTAATCAACTGGAGTAATACGCAGCCCCTATCATATCTTTCCTTTCTTTATGTGCACTTAAAGTTAATGAGTTAGAATGAAATAGAGTTCGTAACTGTCGTAAAACGGTTATAGGAAAATACTTAGCGCAAACTGATCTTATCCCCTAATCCGATTTATGGAACCGATAAGTAAATTGTTCTTCGCGAGGTGGATGCATTCGAATTCCATTTATCGGCGCGATACACGATAACGAGTTCGCGGCGCGTTCGCGCGAACATAACCGTGCGATAATCATCGACAAAAATGTTTGTTCTTCGTTCCTTTGTCATTAAGTGTAAGTTGGACGCAGGTATTATGTCACATTCTAAATTCGACTCATTTGATCATTTTTCAAGCCACAAATTTAGAGGAAACAGACAAGTTTTCATAGTTGGCTAGTTCGAGACAAATTCAATGAAGCTTCATGGGACAAAAAGCAATTAATGTATACAGGCTGTACCAACTAAGATGGAAAGTTCAACTGCTCCGTTATTAATAGTAATTCAGTTCTGAAACTTTGTACGCATTGATAATTCAAATTTCTCTATCAACTAAAATTATGTACAAAGATGGCCGACTTCCGGTTATAGCGGAAGTTGGCACAAACTTTCTTATTTTAAATGCAACACCCCATTTTTTATTACCTTTTTGGATTGTCCATAAAAAATAAACACCAATTTATTAAACACATACTTGGTCTTAGTGGCACTGTTTCGGAGTTATTCGACTTTGTTTGAAAAAAACGACTCTTGCAGTGTTTTCGGAAATTTGAAGTATCTCCGGAACTGATGTGCGAAGAGAGCTGCGGTTTTCACCGTTCAATTTATTAAGATGCATTTTATTTCTCAATACAAATTGAAACAATTCGGTTCATTAAAACGTGAAATAAGAACGTTGGAAGTTCAGACTTTTCAATCATGGCTAACGTGATTTTTTTAAATGCAACACTATATTGATTGTGGTATCATCGGATAGAAAATCTCATTCCCTTTCACCCTTATTAATACATGTTGGCACCTACAAGTAGTAGTTTCGTAGTTATTTCCGTTTTTTTCTTTATACCATATTTCTTGACGTCTAAATCCTCAATACACTAATAATTTCGCCAGTAACTTGTTTTCATTAGATATAAAATTAAATACAACAATAGAACTAATGTTCATACGAAATTTCCGAAATTAGCACATGTAAGCAATATTATTTTACATAACAAAT
>JAFFZR010010312.1:0-18280 GCA_018397195.1 Lethrus apterus | reverse complement strand
AAACTACATGAATTTATCTTTACTAGGGTATATCACATGCTATATTTATTTCATTAATTAACTGTGTAATAGAATAAATAACAGCGCGTTGAAAACGTAGACAGTGTAAACAATGCGTTCCTTAAACACGTTGAGTGCTGCCGACGCATACGTTGCCCTTGCACAACAAAAAATAAAACATTTGCATTTGTACTTAAAATGTTTTTTTTTTGTATGCCGGCACTCATTGTGTTTAAGGAACACATTGTTTATTTCGTATAGTCATATGTAGTAAAAATTTAACGTTTACTATTATTATACAAATAATTCAATCATTATTAGCTTGAAAACGGAGATTTTAAACACGAATTTTCTGGACCAGTGCGCTAAGAAAAGCACAATGCCACTACTATAAACGCCTTTATTATTCATAATCCGGATCGACAATAGTTTGCATATATGCAAAGCACGTCCTCCGAATTGTAATTTGGCCCGTAATAACCCGTCTCAAATATAAATACGCGGCCGGGGGTTTCGGAATCTCGGCTAATAGAATGCGACGTAATTAAGTTTAAACTTCTGGAGTTGCAGCGAAACCATAAATAAATCAAATAAAACCCCGTTAAACAATTTTTTTCGCATTGCGACTATTTTAAGCTCGTGGTTTCATAATTAATACACCGACTAATCGTATTGCGGTAATAAATATTCTCCGGAGTTTTCGCCAAAACGAGAAAAGTTGAACGTCTTTAAAAGTGCAGAACTTCTCATCGCTTTGTATCTTTCATCAGTAATTTCGTTACGTCGCGTCTGCAAGAATTCAGCTCCGCCGACTGACGTTAAAAATTTAGCTTAGGTTGTCGTTTTATTATTCGGTTTACATCAATTGGAACTTTCGAACACGGAGGAACGATTTTGTGCCTTTATCTTCTAGCATTATATGTTTAGTACGAATGAAATTATCGCTCGTGAAAAACCTTTGATTAATTTTATCAATTAGAATAAACCTTAGACGAATAAAAAAAAACAAATAATAAAAATATTTCAAACAAATTATTTAAAATTAACGAATAAATTAAATTAAGAACTTTTAGTAAAACCGAAAGTAAGAAATGGCCAAAACCGGAGATAATTTGCGAAAAATTGAAGCAATGAGAAACAAAAATAAACTGAAAAATAACAAAGAACAAAAATGTTGATAACAATGACCTCACCAAAGGACAAAGACAAATACAAGATAATCGAGAAATGTAAACGGATGAAGAAGGTAATGACAAAGTACAACAAAAATACTGGTAAATCATAAAAAAAGAGTAAAGAATGGAAGGAAAGTAGCAATGTATGTACGAGAAGAAATAGAATAAAAAATGAAATGGATAGACAACAACTAAAGATTAAGCCCATGCAAAAGTAAACCGTGGAAATAGAGTTAAGATAGTTCAACAACCAGAAAAAGAAATCTAAAAAGAACACGGACTGATGGTATAAAAGAAGAATCGAATGTATACCATGGGAAGAAATTAAGTAAACGACTTGGGGAACTCAACAACACCCGCCTTACACATTAAGGTATAAAGGTTGGGTTCAGGGTTACCAGGGGATTTCTCTCTAAATTTAGAATTTTGTGTAATTTTTGATCAGAGGAGGATTTTGGGATATACGTTAATCTTTGCATTCATGCAGAAGGCGGTATATTCGAACATTTGTTATGAATTTTTTTCGTTGATTTGATTAAAATTTCTAGTTCGTGTTGAGGGTTATTATTTTTTTCTGCCTAAACTATGAGAAATGACGAAATGGAGCAAGAGACAAGAAATGTAGGTAACATATGTGTCTATCAGCAAAAAAAGTTTCAAAAGTATTCATCAAATAACAAAAAAATTATGAGCTTCTTAAAATGTGGATGACCATTTTTTGACCAGTTAAAAAACACGCAGAAGAGAAAATAACATGTCAAATAATGCTTTCTTTTAGTACAAATCCACATACCAAATTTGGTCCCAATAACGCGATAAGCGTTAGAAAGTTTTCTCGAAAAAACTATTTCTTTTCAGGACATTTGCATCCCTCTAGCGGCTAAACGAAGCAACTTTGAATAGAAGTAAGTTGGGTTAAACCGTCCTATTTTGGCCTCAGGAATATGTGTTATTATTTTGTAAAGACCTTTCGGGGACACCCCGTATATTTAAAACACTATTTTTGTTTATATTTCTACTTATTTTCCCCCTCAATCAAAAATTATTCTTATCAAACGACATAAGTAAATTTTAAAACAAATATATTCTTCAAAAAATTACAAACAACCTCGCATTAAATTAAAACTACGTATAACTTTCAATAAAATCGCACACAACTAAAATATTAATAAAAAAATTAAATTGTTGTAAAAATCACAAAAAATTGATATGTATTGAATCAAAATTTTCAAACAATTAACAAATGTGTTGATATAAATTCGCATCTGTTATTTTATTAATCGCAACTGTGGGGCATCGACGGGACGTATGGACAATCCCCATGGGACAACCGGTCAAATTAAATGTGTCAAATCAGCCCCCCAAGACACAGTACCCCAATGCTATCTGTTCAATGTAACGTAGGGGTGATTATGATTGTTTCAAATGGATTGTGTCATTGCACTTTTCTCGATGATTTAATTTAATTATTACTTGTTATTTTTGTTTCTTAATTTTAGGAAATCTATTAATTCTGACATCGTGCTGTTTATGAGTGAATTTCTGTCGTCAAACGTTGAATAATAATGGCGGATTTCATAAATGTCAAAGCTAAATGTCAGTAGGGAAGTAGATAATGAAATATTTTATTGCTCCCTCTAGCGACATTGTTTCGATTCTGTTGCAGTGAAAATGTCTAAAAAATTTTAATATTTTAGAATGATTAATCACTTTCTTTTATAAAAATAAAAAATGAATAAGAATAATTACGTGATGATTTCGTTATAAAAAACTATATCAAATCAAATGATGTCGAAAAAAATAATTAAAAACTAATTTTTTAAAATAATTCACTGGAATGTTAAGGAGATGAAAATTTGAGTAATTTTACAAATCTCTTAATAATAGATTCATTACTGGAGGAGACAACAATGCGAAGAACACTCATTGGGCCTCTAGGTTATTACACCAAGAGGACGAAAACTCATCAAAACTATGCAATGTAACAACTAACTACCAGCACTTGTCTACAGGGGAGCCTATATACTGTCCCATAGATAATAAAATTCTGGACTTGGTCGACTTCTGTGTTACAAAATTAGACATTCTGTGTTATTAAAAATATTTCTAGTAGCTTAAGGCAAAGTCATGCTATGACTTATCGTCGGATCATTCTCCTGTTGTAGGAACTGATGGTGCACAAGTATTAGTAACACCACCACGAACAACGTCACTCTACAATAAAAGCACCAACTGAAATGTTTTTAGAGATAAACTCGAAGACTTTTTATCCCTTATTGTACAATTAAAAACTGAATTCAATATGTGGTTGAACACTTAAATAAGTAGATCCATGAGGCAGTATGGTGGGCAACGCCTTAATAAAAAACAAGTTGCAATAAGCAACAAACCAGTTATAGTTCGAAAAAAAAAATCACTGAAAAAAGGCAAAGTACTAAATCTCGTGAGTACAAAAAATTAAACAAATTAACTATGGAACTGAAAGATATCTTGAGAAAGATTAATAATTAGGAAGTGCAGCAATATTTGGAAAAACTGAGCCCTAACGAAACTACTGAAAAATCCCTTTGGTAAGCTACTAAAAAAAAAAAATGAAACAGTCAGTAAAACCAGTCTAATGTTGAGAAAGCTACGCTATTTGCAAACCACTTGGAAAATGTCTTCAAACCACATACAGTTGAGAATCCTCCAAACAGTGAAGACATACTATGAGTTAGACGAACCTTTACAGATGTGTTTACCAATGAAAAAATTCGAAACTGGGCAAATCAAATTAGTAATCCTAAATGACCTAAATCCGAGGAAAGCTCCTGGCTACGACCTAATCACAGACAGAGTGCTCAAAGAATGAAATATATTACTTTTATATTCAACTCTAAAATAGGACTGAACTACATTCTCTTGCAATGGAAAGTTGCACAAATTATACTCACTTCTAATCCAGGAAAGTCTACAGAAACAACATCATAGAGACCAATTCGTTTACCTAAGGTTTTGTCACAAGTATTTGAAAAACTAAAATGAATGATGCAAATACTAACTACAGACAATATAATTCCTGGCCATCACATTGGATTTCGGCACCAACATTGGACTGACGAACAACTACACAGAATAACTGTAAAGAGTAGAAGATTTTTACTTAATCTTAAAGTAATACTTAACTGACAGGTTCTTTTGAATCAGGTACCAAGATGAGTACCCAGTTACATCCCATAACAGCTGGAGTGCCTCAAGGAAGTGTTATGGGCTTTGTGTTTTACTTAATTTAGACATCTGTTCTTCCTACTCTAGACTCACTACAGTTGTAATATTCGCCGACGATACTACAATATTCTCATCTCATACTAATCCAGCCATGGCTTCAATGCACATAAACGCACATAAACAAAATTCATTATTGGCTAACTAGTTAAAAGTAAGTGCATCTATACTAAGAAAGGAAACTTGTCCTACAATAACACTTAATGGTCACCATATACCGCTAGCAGATAACGTCGAATACCTCGGTATATACCTAGATCAAAGGCTTACATGGACGAAGCACATCCGGACCAAAGGAAAGTAACTTGGCCTAATACTTTGCAATATGTACTGGTTAATCAAGCCACTCTGAGTTTAAGTAATAAACTCCTACTCTATAAGCCAATCATCAAAGTAATTTGGAGTTACGGTATAAAATTGAGGGATAGTGCTAGCAACTCCAATATCGATATCCTGGAAAAAATCAATCTAAGATACTAACATAAATTACTAATGCGCCTTGGTTTGTGCCAAATGTAATCCGTAGAGACTTGGAGATTTCTACTGTCGGAGAGGAGATAATGAAATACAGTGCAACCTATATATTAAAAGACTCAAGTCGCACTCGAACCATCTAGCAATCAATCTACTTGACAACAGCCAAGGACAATGTAGACTTAACCGCGCAATAACACTTGATTTAGTTTATAGATTCAAATAAATAAATTGTAGTTCTGTAATATAGGTATATTTTAAATATTGTAAACATTCATCAACTCTCTAATTCTAACTACAATTTTTTAAGGTTATTTACTAATCAATGGATTATTACCTCTCATGTTCATACTCTTTTTCACAAAAATCATTGTTAATCATTTGTTAACTGATTCCAAAATTACATAGATGCTAAAAAAAATTAATCAAAAAACTTCATAGAATTATTATGTGACCAAAGGGACCAAGGAGTGTGGTTTTGGAATTTAGTTCTAAATAAATTAAAAATTAAATAAATTAAAAGTTAATTAATTTATATAATTATCTCACTACCATTCGAGTGGTTGATTTTATTTTCCTTAAAAGTTTCAAACGAAGAACGAAACACATATTTTCAAATTCTTTTGATCAATTATTTGATT
Source organism: Lethrus apterus (assembly GCA_018397195.1). Lineage (NCBI taxonomy): Eukaryota > Metazoa > Arthropoda > Insecta > Coleoptera > Geotrupidae > Lethrus > Lethrus apterus. The sequence continues at coordinate 12,726 of JAFFZR010010312.1, read as the reverse complement.
TTTGTGTAACTAAAATTTTGAAAATCTGTTTCCCAAAATAAAAAATAAAACTCGAATCAATATCACATAAAATTCGTGTCGTCTACACAAAAACAAAATAGTGAACTATAAGAATGCAACTCATTGTAAATTTTATTTTCCTTTTATTTTATTTTCATTCTTCTTGTTTTCTTATGTGTTTATTTATTAATAATTATACTTAAACTACGGATTTCACTTGGCTATTTTTTTTTAATTTGATTTTATTTTTATACTCATTATACTCATTTTAAAACCCATCGTTAATATTTTCTTGTTGAAATTTGGTTATAAATAATTTTGTAGAAGATGATATTTGAGAAATTGAAGAGATCGTGTTTTTTTGTCTGCTTTGTTTACTGTAAACACTGATACATTAAAAATGGATTTCATGTCAATTCCAGAAGTTCAGGCCTTCATTTGATGAAGTTAAATTTTGTACAAATGTAAATTTTTCTACTCTTTAATTTTACTCAATTGTTTTAGGGGTTTGTACATATCAACGTTTACTTTTTCTTTTAAATAACCGCTGGTACAAAAAATTGTCATTATTCCAGAAAGTAATTACGAAAAGTAAATTGTTTAATATTCCTTTTGGAATAACAGAATCAGTTTGTAATTTTTATTTCAGTTTTTAATGAACAATTTTCAAAACAAAAATAATAATAACTCACCTATTTATTGAAGAAACACTAGGTACGTTGTCTTGCGAGCATATACCTTCTGCCAGCAATCTATCCCTGATTTCCCAGGCAAACATGGTAGGATTTTCTCTCTTGTAATTCGCGATAGCATCGACGACCGGAGGCGTTGCTACTTTTGGTTTCGAACCGCCGATAACACCAGCTTTAAAACTACCCGTTTCGTAATATCTGAAAAAAGACAATAAATTATAAATTTCAGACATAAATGTTTTGATTAAAAGTTATTATGTTCCAAAGCCGTAATAATAAAACACAGTCGTGTCGGCCTCCGCGACTAACAACGAAAACCAAAAACCAATTAAAACCCACCATCCCCTATAATTAATAAATGATATAATTCCATTACGGGTAATGCAGAACCCCCGAACGATGCAAAATATAAATTCGTTACGCTATAACCACACATCACTACCGAATAGAATTATTGCAGTAATCTAGTTACACTATATTAGCAGAACTCTATATGACATCATAAAGGGGCTCTGAAATACGCTCGGGATTTGCAATATTTTGAATAAATATTGATTCCCTTGCGACGACAAACACACGATAATGGATGAACTTTGTTTTAGCATTTTTTTTACATCGATAAAGTTTGTATTTTTTTAAATTTAAAATCTTAGAAGACAAAGTGAAAGAATTTAATTTTAGGATGAGGTAATAACAATAAAAAAACATATCGAAAATTAAAAATAATTCGCAACTCCTCATAACATTTCCTTTAAAATTCTTCTGCCATGAGTGAATTTGTTAAATATTGTGGATTATAAGCCTCCCCCGCTGCCATGTTGATGTGAAAAAAGTCGGATATAAAATCAAGCTTAGAATAACATCGTTTTTCCTTTTTTTTTTACTTTTAAAAGAAACAATAAATTATTTAAGAAATGGACCATAAAATTATCACTGAAGGCAACATTTTCTAATTACTTCGTTGTTAATGTGTGTGAAAGTGGTTATGTATTTAATGAAATAAAAAGATTTCATGATACATTTTACAAAAGAAACATACATTAAACAAACGGTTTGTTTAAAATGAAACATTAAATTATCCATCATAGAGCAATTTTTGCGCAATTATAGGAAAGTACATAATTAAAATAATTTCTTCGATAAATTCACAATAATCTCATTAATTGGAGACGAAGATGAGATGCCATAATAAATTAAGCCAAACGGAGAAACAAATATATGTATAATATAATAATAATAAATAATCGAGATAGATTTATTCAGGCATAACTGAGCACTAATTAGGATATTTTATAGTTGGATACCTCAAGAAAGCCGACTTGGATGGCATTAATATGTTGAAGCGGCTCGTATAATTATAACTGCCAGCAAATTTCGCGAATACAACTCTCGACGCGAACCATCAACGAATGTTGTACCTTCTGCCTACTAAATGTATTGCACATGTTCCATAGATCAAGGCGGCGGCGGCGTTGTAAATTTTGTTTCACACCAACACATGTGTATTGCTAACACATGTACTTTGTATAATAGCGAGCATTGAGGTGTATTTCTGGGTCGGATATGAGGCGTTTCATAAGAAATATGATGGATTTCTTAAGGATATTTATAATGAATTTACCAACTGATGTCAGATACAAATGCATTTTTTTTTTTTTTAATTTATACCTCACTAACTAAAGAACGTCGTTAGGTTGAAACTGCAATAAATCATAAAGAAACCAACAACACGTTTTCATCAAGAAAGGAAAAATAAAAGAAAATAATCCAGTCATGGAAGGAATGGGGGGGGGGAGGGGTCAATTAATATTTTAACGAATGATCCATCTCACAAAAAACATTTCCTCTACTGTTCATTTAATACTTAATTACAATAATTTACTATCTCGTCAATTTTTTTCCTCTTAAAAAAACAGAGCACCCTTACCACAAAATTTATTTTTGTGTGTGTGTGGTGTTGGTCCGACAGAGTCTTAAGCTGATCGGGGAGCAAACTCGGGAGCAAACTGTAGTTTGTGTGTGTGAAGTGTACCATGGCTTTGTTACTATCATCTCCTCGCCGTAAGAGGAGATGTTAATTATGCCAACAACTCAGGAGGGTACCGGACACACCAGGAAAAAATTGCCACAAATCCTTCCCCAGGCGCGACTCAAACCCTCCAAGGTCTGTCACACTGAGAGTCCCTCCTTCTTACCACTAGACCACTGAACACTTAAGAACTGTATGATCATTTCGGTAGCAAAGCTGTCATCATCAGCAGAATGACACTGATGACAGTTTTGCCGTAGAAATCATCATACTTTTTTTTAATAAAGTTTGTGGTAACGGTGCTCTGTTTTTTATCACATTCAATCATAAGTAATTGAATATTTCCCATGTTTACTAAATCTGTCAGTCAAATCTGCTTTGACATTGCCTTCTCTGTAACATTACTGATACATTTAATCAGCAGAAAAAGACCGGTGAGAAATATTTAAATTATTAGGTACTATTATTAGGTACAAACCACAAAAAATGAGGATATTAGGTTAATGTTGGACAATTTAATGCTTACAATGTAATACTAAAGGAACATAATCTATTTGTAGTGGCGGTAATGGAGGAAATGTGCTGGAGTGATGATAAGGTGCGACAGAGTGAGAAAAAAAAGTGACTGGACTGGAGCAGCCATACCCAACCATTTTTTTTCTCGGGCCACACACATACGTTTCCATTACGCCCAATTAGTGTGTTTTCTGCCGCATATATAAGCTTGGCAGCCTGCAGGTTGAGTATGGCTGGAGTAGAGGGTCATCGAGTTGAGAGGTCATGTAAGGAAACATGAAACGGTCTGAGACCCACAGTCATTCAATGTTTATAAATTGGAGAAGAAGACAAAATGGAGGCGTGAAACAAGACTGGGAGCAAGATATAAAATCAGTCTACACAATCGAAGGGTATAATTTAATATACAATGGAAGAAGTAATAAGGCGAGCGGGGGAATAGTAATGTACATTAAGAACGCATACAGCTACACGGTGTGTGACTCTAAATTTATGCATTGCGAAGCGATACATGCACGCATTCGGTATGATGACAAGGAAGTGATGGAGATGTGGTTATCCGCATACACGTGTGATGGCGTTGACTATGGATAGATTGAAAGGACTCACGGAAATGTCAACGGAAGTTGGAAATATTTTTGTAAAAGTAGCTTTAGCCAAATGCCAGGAAGATGAAGTGTTCCAGAAATTAGTTAAAGTAGAAGCGAAATGAGATTAGAATAGGTAATGAGAATTTAAATTTTCATGAACCCTTACCATGCTTGCGTGCCAACAAGGAAGGTAAGGGAAGGGTGGAGTAGAGTGATTTGGAACAGAAAATTCAAATGGACAGTGAAGTCGACGTTAGAATATATTGTTTTAGAAGTTATGGGACAGCAAAAGTTGGAGGAAACTGAATGGTCAAAAGCAAGGTATATATCAAAAATAAAAGGAAATACAATAATATATATGGAAGGGTGTCGCTATATCTAGAGGGGCAATGAAAAGGGGTGAAAACTTTGTTGGCTATATACTTATAGATAAATAATTAAGGAAAGGATATCCAAGTAATGGATGAGTGAGCAATATCACAAATGTAGGGTTTGTGGAAAGAGATAGGATGAGTGGGAGCATTGGATGAGATAGTGCGAGGAAATGAAGCTGAGATAAGAGCGAAAGGGAGGTTAGAAATGGAGATACAAGAGATAAGCTAGGAGATGAACGGAAGGCGAAGGAAAGGAAATAAATGAAACGACAAGTAAAATGTAAATATTCCAAATAAATAAAATAAATTTGTAGCCAGTCCTAAAATATATTATAAATTGATCGACGTGAAAAATCTGATGTAATTAATTATTTTCTAAGCCTGAAATTTTCATTCGAAATTTGATTGTCGTATACGTATATTCACATTTGGAATGGGCTGTGGCTGTGCCAATTTTCAGAATAATTTACGCAGGTAAATAAAAATTTTCTAGCTCATCTGGTTTCTGGCTTGGAACCAGAAATTGAAATTTCATGATTTTTTTCTAAATAAACGTAACTATTTTATTTCAAAATAAAAATATACAAGACTCTAATAAGACCAGTTATAACGTACACTATTGAAACGACAGTGATAAACAAAAGGGAAGAAGAAGAGCTGAAAAGAATTGAAAGGAAAATAATGAGGACCATCTTAGGGCCAGACATGGTAGGAGAAAGAGAGAGAAGAGTAAAGAGAAATAAAGAAATAGAACTGGAATTGGAAAATATAGTGTGATATATAAAGGCTCAAAGACTTAACTGGGCTGGACATATAATGAGGAGGAGACCAGCGGAAATATTAAGAAGGGTAACACAATGGTCAAGAAGAAGAGGTAGACCGAATAAGACCTGGAGAAATGAGAAGAGGATATACGAACGCTAGGAATAGTAGATTGGAAAGCGAAATGTCAGAACAGAAAGGAATTGAGAAAGATAACAAATGCAGCCAAGACCAACAACAAAATGTAAAAAAAGAGATTACGAGGATTAATCCCCATCAAAAATTGGGTTTTAAAACGCTTTGAGCGTTAGCCATAATCCAAAGGATTGTAAGGCTTGATGATGATTATATTTCAACATATCGAAAACACCATCTGCATTTGTTAAAGTACTTGCCACTTAGATCACATTTTTAATTATATTGATCATTTTCTCGATACCACCTTCTTTTGTTTTTCTTTAATGTGGTTACCATTAAGAGACCATCTACTTCCATTATAATATAGAAAGATTGAGGCCTGGTTTCATCCCCTCGTTTTGGGCTTTTACTCTTTAATTTATTTATATAAATATCTTCGAAATTCCCCAAAGACGTCACATGCTACGCAAATCATATAATTTTTTTCAAACTGGTAGCAATTTTGTCCAATATTTTCTCATACGGACATAGTTTATTCGCCGCGCCGCGCGCCGGTTCTAAAGAAACAGTAAATTAATCTAGGTTCTGGCGAATACAGTTTTTATTAAATTAAATAAAATTACCGTATTGAAAAATAAAAAAAAAATCTACAGTAAATGGCTTTATCCAATCAAATACCAGAGACGAGAAAAAATAAAATTAATTTATACAAAATATAGAAAAAACGTAAATAACGTTACTTTGTGACGATTTTACAAACCACAATCACACAGAAATAATAATGAGAAGCACTTAATTCTATTACGACAATAACACTTTTGAAGTGCTCCACTTCGTTTTATTGAGCGAGACACGTGGCATCAAAAAAAGTACACGAGAACTGCATCTAGCCGCGAATGCGTGGCTTATGATCGGTGGACGCACCCCATAATATAGGAAACATATGACAGATTGCCTTATACATAGTTTTGAAAATCATCTAACAACGATGTAGATTTTCTATTCATATATGTTTCTCCTAACAATACAAAGATATTTGTGGTTAAATCAGAAGCTTCTTGAAGTGTATTTATACAGGTCTCAAACTAAATCCGAACAGTCACGGTTCCTTGAATTTAACTCAGTTATTGTTTGAGCATAATATCGTTCAAGAAGATCTATAATGTTATAAATTAGCTCGGCATTGTCAATGTTATTCGAAAGCGTAAGTTCCCTAATTTCAATATACAAACACAAAGTTCTAATTATGGAGGTTAGTTAGCGACTACTGATAGGATCTCGTGAAGACTGCTCGAAACTGCCGACGCATATTTGTTTGATTTTTACAAGCAGCGGGTATCTATAAGAAACGACAATGTTAATCCGTTTATACACCACAATACCATAGATATCGACAATTAATAACTTTTTATATATAGGCATTCTAATCAAATAATTGAATTTTTTCCGTACAAAAAATTCGAACTTTACATCTATCGATTCCTCCTGCGCCGTTACGAAGCGTAATAGATTTATTACGAAATTGACCTACAATAATTAATTCATTATCAAAGTTAATTACGTACCACGTAATAAGGAAATTATGTTCGAAGCTTTGAGCAATTATGAATGCATTTTAAGAACACGAATGTGTTTCCTATAATAATCGGCGTTTTCTATTTTACAAACCTTACCATTATAAATTACACGTGCGCAATAAATGAGTTAATAATGAAAAAATGCGGTGAATTACTGCCTTCAATTGAGGAATGGGGATTCATTATAGTTAATTACTTGCGGGCACAGCGGGTACCCCCCCATAAAATCCTTAAACGTTTAGAAGTTTAGACTTTAAAGTATTTACAACAAATAATTTAGAATTATGCCTACTTGATCAATATTTTACGTATTAATTGTGTTTAACAAATCGAATTAAGCATCACCTATGTTATATAATTTACCACTCATTATTGCTAACTATTATTACTAACAAATTAACAGTTTGATAGAGAAACAGGTTATTATACAACGGTACGATTAAGGAAACTGTAATACATTAAATTTAAAAATCAAACCAATTTAGCTTAATCATCATCTTTTTTTTTTTTAAACGTTAATCCCCACTTTTTTCTTCTGTTTTTAATAGACCTTCTTACTACTAAAACGGTAATATAAAAAATACCTTACATAACAATTTTGAATAAATGACACATTTACTTCAGATCTTCTATGGTTATAATTCAGTAAAAATAATAATCGTAAATATTCTAAATTAAAGCAAACAGCAGTAATTTATGTATCTAAGACGAAGAGTGAAGCTTTAAGGTGCAATGACGTCATTATCGATTTTTTTAAATGACAACTCTTATTTTTTCTTTTACTTTTAGATCTCCTTGATGTTTAAATGATGATTACCGAATTAATTCTTTACGTAGGAACTTATCTGAAAAAATAACATTTTTTCTTCAAAAAATTTAAATTTTTCATTAAAAGAAAAAATTTATTAAAACCAAAAAACAAACAAACAAAAAATAATTAAACAAATGAATCAACAAAACTTAACGCAAATGTTCAAAGTGCCCCCCTCCAACCATTTGACATTGACCAGCACGATTGTAAACACTTTGTATGCTGCGCTCAATAGTATCTGCATTGTTTGTTGCATATCAGCACGGATTGTCTGTTTTAAATCTTCCTAGTTGTTGGGTTTATTGAAATAAACTTCCGATTTTAAATAACCCCATAGATAAAAACCCAAGGGCGTTAGGTCAGAGGAACGTGCTGGCCACTCAATTGGTCCCCGCCGCCCTATCCACCTTTCTGTAAATGTAGCATCAAGCTATTGACGGACCTCTATGTCAAATTGATGACGCGCCCCATCTCTTGAAACCAAATATTCGGATGGGGTACGTCGCCATCTTCCACTGCTGGCACCAAATCAAATTGCAAAAAAATTAAATATCGGTCAGCAGTCAGGTTCATTCAAAAAAGTATCATTCCGACCCATACATTTAATTTCCCTTGACGTTGACTGTCTGAATCCTGAATCCAGTGAGGATTGCCCCGTGACCAATACCTACAGTTATGGCGATGTACTGATCCGTTGAGGTAAAAAGTGGCTTCATCAGAAAAAATAATGTTTAAAAAAAACTGGGATTTTGATCACAGCGTAACATTAATTCTTCACAAAATTGCAATCGGCGATCTGGATCATCTTCGTTTAACTGGTGAATTATGTGCACTTTGTACGGATGATACTTTTCTTTTCTAAATAATTTTACAATATAAGTGTGGTCCACGTTGTTACCTGGGACAAGTTGCCTTGTAGAAATATGATGATGTTCCTCTGCTTCAAGTAACACATTTAATTTTGTTTCGTGGTCGACCTTCTCGAGGCGAATCTTTTACACTTCCAGTTTCCGTAAATTTGACGACCAATTTATTAACTGTAGATCTTGCAATCGGAGGCCTATGAGGATGTGCTTGATTGAATAACTCACAAGCTTCCGCATGAGTTCTTAGCCTATCGCCGTATCCAACCATTATTAAAATCTCCTTTCTTTCCCGTTCAGTTAAATGTGCCATTTTTTGTTATTAGCTTCAAAATTTAGATTTGCTTTTTACAATTTAAATAACTGTCAAACTTTTCCCAGTTGAGTTGATTTGAATTAAGAAAATAATTTTTAGTTTGTTGGAGAGCGGCAGTTTGAACATTTGCGTTTTGTTGATTGTTTTTTGGTTTCAATAAATTTTTTTCTTTTAATTTTTTGAAGGAAAAATGAAATTTTTTTCAGAAAAGTTCTTACGAAAAAAAAACGAAAAAATAAGTCTTGTCATTTAAAAAAATTGCACCAATGACGTCATTATCGAGTTTAAAGCTTCACTCTTCGTCATGATGATGATGACGTCATTGTGCACAAAAATTGACGTCAGAAGACGGCATTTCAAAAACAAAAATTGACCTGTTGTAGCGATTTTCTTAAAAACATTATAGAACGCTTTTACGAATTTTGTTCCAAACTGTATCACCCCACTGTATATCAACAACTGAGATTTCATTTTTCATTAAATTTCATGAGCAAATGCAAGTATAATTTTCGGAAATAATAGATTAGAATAGATTTCGAGTCCAACAAATTTTTTAAAATGAAAATTAGCTGTTGATATGTCAACGTCGTTTATGAAGACTTTTCATGAATTTTGGTGAAATTAAGTCGTAAATTATAGTTTGAAGAAAGGAAAAAAACTAAAATACATTTAAAAAAATAAATTAATAAACAACCTGCTCTGTAGCTTGCGAACCAACTAGCATAATATTTTTAAATTGATCATTCAAGGAAAAAGATGAGCTCAACAAAATGATTTTCCACTTGTCGCACTATTTCATAATCGAAGATCGCGCTGTTAGAACACATGTATATTGATGTACGAGTTTATATTGGAATTTAATTGTAATAACCGAAGTTTATTATCCTCAAAACATTTTATCTTCATGAATTTGCAAGACAACAAATAAGTTTAGAGTACTGACCTGAAAGGGCATTACACTCATGAGTTTCTCAAATTATCTCGCCAGTAGAAGCACTGAACCTTGGAATCGCGAAAATAAAGGCTAGGTACTTCAAATTATATTTGTGTTTTCTGTTAGTAATATTTATTAGTAATATTAATTATTTAGTAATATTTTTGTTGGCACATTTGTTAAATCAGGAACGCCATTTTTAGATTTTTAGCCTGTTTCTGAAGCATTGTTAAAAGTTAAAAGCGGTTGTTAAAAGTATATACAACAAAGTTCATGACAGGGTAATACTACAACAACAAGTCGGAAATTTTCCAGATGAACAGAGGAGTCAAACAGGGAGATAGCTTCAGCCCTCTATTGTTTATATTGATAATGGATAAAATGATAAAGAACACAAGGAGAAGAACATACAACTATAAGCTAGAGACATCTTGTATCAATCCAAGTTGATGGAATATTGTATGCAGACGACATAGTTTTAATTGAGGTATTAACTGTTCCGTTGTCATAAAATGTAGCCTCATGAGAATAAAAGTTTTTCTACGAATTCTCGATGTTCCTGGCAAATGTTCATCATATTTTCGCAAAATTCCGTCCGTCGATCAGGATTGTCCTCTGACAATTCTTGAACCAACTGAAACTTGTAAAGATGATACTTTTCACCTCTTAAAAGTATTAGGACAGATTATTGACTAATATCATAATTTAGGCCAAGCTCGTTAGACGAAAAATGAGGATTATCCTCCAGTTCCAAAAGCATCGACATCGGCAGCTTTTCTCCGCCCAGATTTTGGTGCATCTTTCACATACCCCGTCTCCCTAAACATTTTTTCAATTCTGCTCACAGTCGATTGTGTTATCGGGGGCCGTTCGGAATGCTCTTGATTAAAAAGTGCACAAACTTGTTGCTGGGTTCTTACACGATCTCCGCACCCAATCATCATCAAAATTTCGATACGTTCTGTTTCGCTCAAACGCATGATGATTTGATGTAAATTTAAACTTTTCATCAAATGACAAGTAAATATGTCTACGTGACAGGCGAGAACATGATTGTTTGTTTCATTTTTTTTATGATTTTTCATGATTGGAGCAAATATTTTTTAAATTTTGTTATAAAACCCCTACAACATGTTATGTTGTCAAAAAGAGAACTTTTTGATCTACCCGTAAATGTCATAAAAAAGGGGGTTGCCATTAAAAAAAAAAAAGAAGTGAAACCCAGTAGGCCATGAGAATGAAGTCGCAAAAGAAAATTTTTACCGTCACATAATGACTTTCTTACAAAATCGTTATACCCCTTGAAGGATTTTTCTGTAAAACCTCTATGTTACCTATAAATGAATTTATGCGTTAGTTTTGAAAATATTTTAAAAAATTAAAATATTTTCCAGCTATTAATTTAATCCCGAGTCTGAACGAGAATTTCATATATCATACGTAGAAAAATTTCAACGCATCGCAAATATAAATCACCAAAGTAATTCTATCATAGTCGGGCCGCAATACAATAAAAGACATAAGTTTATTCACAATGGTCGAGCTGGTACACGATGATAAATGTAACAACCACATGCGGTCCTTGGTCATATAAAGCTCGTCTTTTTGGAAGCGGCTGCTTGAAAAAAACGGGAAAACATTACCAGCAGGTCGCATGATCGCGTTAGCAGCGCCTGGTGGCTTTGCCGGAACTAGGAAACGGGGTGGATTGGGAAATTATGGGGACGAACCCCATTTAAGTGGCAGATGAAGTCGCGCTTAAAAGGATAAAGTTAAAAAAAAGGAAAGTCACATTAATGATAATAAATATACATCAACAAGTTTAAAGAAATATGACGTATGTAAGTTAGATAAATAGTATATTGGACAAATAAGACATTGCATTCATTAAATTGATTATTGCCTTTTTTAATATTTCGCAAAACACATTTCATTCTAACAACTTAAAAAAAAGTGTCCACTGAAATGTATCCATTAAAATGTATCCACTAAAATGTATCCACTAGACAGTAAAAATAAATTAAAAAATAATAATAATATCTTATCAGTCTTGTCAATATTGTATCAAAATTTCAAAAATAAAATGTTATATGTTGCTTACCTTGAAAGAATTTTTGAGACACAACCATGTGACACTCGAAGTTGTCTCGAAATATCACAGGGTCTGACTCCGTTGTGAGCGAGTTCTACTATCCTTTGCCTGACGACGTCCGGTAAAGGTCGTCCATTGACGAACACGCCACCTAATTGATTAACTCCGCCATGACCTGTAACAAAGAAGCAGAAATTTACACTAAATTTCAAATGTTTGGATATGAAATCCAATATTGACTTCACAAATTAATTTTGATCTACATCCATATAAATTTTTTTATTGAAATCAGGAGATAACATTTAAAAAAATATAAAAGCAAGGAAATTTATTAAAAATAATTATGTGGAGAACAAATTCATTCTAAAGTTAACAAGGCAAAAACTTCTTTCAACAAATTCCGCGCCTGCGTCTCAGGATAGGACAGGACAGAATAGATTTTGTATAGGTTTGTATGTAGCAAGAAAAAATTATAGATATTAAAAACATTGGTAGACGAAGGAGAATTTGTTTGTTTTGTCAGGAGAAGAAATAATAAAGAATTATTTAAAAATGTTTTGCATTTTTAAAATGTCCGTTAAAAGAACCGTTAAAATTGAAATTCTATAAAGATAACTTTGGCGTAAAATGTTTGGATAATTTCATAGAAATGGGTTTGAAAATTTAGACAAATAAAATCCATAAATAACACAGCTTTACAAATTTTTAATTTGGAAAAATACCAAGAACACCACATAGCTAGATAAGTTAATTGGGACCTCCTAAACACGAAAAACGCTGTAATTTTTTTTTTCTAAGTACCGTTTTTTAGATAACGTTACTTTTGTGTTTTTCGGTATATGGTGCCACTCAAACCCTTGTGGAGCCCAACCGAAAAGTCCGATCGAGATAAATGGCATACCGTTAAAAAGGTAATTAAATGCCTTTTCCGTCGATATGCTGCAAATTTCTATCTGACAACAAATGGCTGACTTATGGCACCTCAAAGTTCAAAATTTGCCTATTTTACGTTTTTTTCAAAATTTTTCATTT
>JAFFZR010010309.1:0-20045 GCA_018397195.1 Lethrus apterus | reverse complement strand
AATGGAATTCGTTGAAGTAAAGTTTTCTGAATTTATCAATATAATAACAACAAGCAACAAACCTTTTCACTTTTAAGTAATTTGGACACGTTAGGAACGAATGCGTTATGGAAATGAAAAATAACTGACAGAAGACATAAAAACCCAGCAAACGAAATGTTGATGAACGAACAGTTTGTGAAACGAACATTGGGTCCTCGACGGATTTAAAGCAATTGAAATTCAATAAATTTTTTTTTTAAATAAGTAACGTTCAGCTGTTTTTAACAAACAGGCGTTCGTCGCAAAATTTTGGAAGATATTAACATGTAAATTCAAAATCATTGAAAAAATTCTTGAGTAATTTTCTCTGTAATTTTTATATTCACACTTTAATACAGATATGTAACGGATTGATTAAGCTTGACGATGCTTTGTTGACATTTTGCGAAATTTTCGATATTAGGAACGCAATAATTAAATTTTGAAAGGTGTGGCAAACCAATTTAAAAATACAATTCACACACGGCGTGAAATTACACGTTAGATTTTGGTCTGCTTTTATTAAATTGTGAAAAAACACGATTAAAAATCGAACAAAGACGCAAATATTCCGTCGTCACAGATCGGTTGGTGAACTTGTAACATTTTAGATTGCACTTGGGCGCAATTGCATCGGTGTATATGGAAAAGGTCGTTCTATTAAGAAATTCCGTTCTCGAAACGAAACATCTGCGGCATAATTTTTAGTATGAGCTGTACGTTTCGGTTTGAATTGGCAGAAATCCAAGTCATGATGGAAAAAGGACACACATACACAAACACGACCTACCGTGTATAAAAATCGGGAAAAGAAGAGTCTTCCTCGCAGAGCGGAGATACGTTAAAATACATGGCAGTATGTTCCAGCATTATCACAGAAGAACAGATGTCAGGCAGTGACTAGAACAGTTGGCGAATGAATAATGACGACTACTTCCTCTGGTTGTGCACACCATACACAGCGAACAAAAGCACTTATCCGTAAATGACGTTAAACGATCGAAGATCAATTAACTTTGATCCAAGCAGAAGTAGGTAAAGTTTCATTTTACACTTACACTTGCACTTGTCGATTTCGATCGAAATCGTCACATTCCAGAAAAGAAAACAACTTTCCTGATGTGCCCGGACGCGTCCTGATTGAACACGACTTAACGTAAACACTGACAAAACGAAACGAAATTCGCGAAAATGGTCTTCCAAACACGCCGACCATTGAAAAAAATATGGACTCGAGACGGACAAGCGCGAACATTCACGTCCTGTTGCCGGCTGCTCAATGATAGGCAACGTATCGCGGCAAACGGAGAGCCTTACAAATGGGGTTAGTAGGTCGTAGTGACGTAGTAGACTCGCGAACGCTGCCGATTCGCGGTTTGTGTCGCGTTCAAACGACAAGGTTGATCAAAAATAGCATTTTTTTCGTTTTTGCAAACCCACCGACCTCAGTGTATATGTGTGTGTGTGGTGTATTTTCGTGCCCATGTATGATAACATACGCGAAATTTCAAGACCTTCTCCGTAAATTTATTAGGCCGACCACGTAATTCAACGTACGTGGAAAACTGTATTGATGTTTCCGTTTAAATGTCAGCTCGTGCGTTTTCAAGAGAAGTTATTGAATTTATTCATTTAAAATGACATGTTTGATTTTTTCTTTGATCATTTTTATATGGTTTCATTCTATATCAACATTGAAGAACTTCTGCCCTATTGACTTAGCTGACTAATTTTGCCTAGTAGTCATTCTGACGTACTTTCGAATCTTTGCCAAAAATATACGATTTTTGCCCTAAATTATTTCCTAAGCGAACAGTGCCTTGAAATTCGGTTTATTGCACTTTTTGATGACGTATGTTGACATACGTAAGTTAAAATCCTAGTCATAGAAAATATAACAAGAACAAGAACAAGAAAGTCCACTTGGATTGGCCCAACTGAAACCTTATCCTTGTTCCAAACCACTGAACACTCCAAAATGTATCATCTTTTTTTATGTTTACGTAGACTTCTGAGAAAACTATATATGACGAATTAAAGAATTATACTGATTATAATATCATTGTCATGGATACAATAAAAAAATTTGAAATTTATGACATATTTAAATAAGTTTTCATGTCTATTCTTAATATCGTTCCTTTTTGTGTTAAGTTATTTGTCTACAAACAAGAAACGAACAGGACAATCGGAAATATATGGAGCAGAGGAAAATTGTGAACAATTTTTGTAGAACTAAAAAAGACAACAAACTAATAGAGTTCTTGAAAGAAAGGAGAGAAGAGAAATAGCAGAAACAGCATTTCCGATATTTAAACAAGCTAAAAAAGTTTATTTAAAACGGATTAGAAAGTAAATTTTCTTTGTTTATAACAGCTTGGCACAGCGAAAGGTGCTGATTAATTTCGCTCCGCAATTAAACTCAATAATTTGAGAGATGAATTACTGAAAGGAACGTTGGAAAACTTTTTATCAAAAGGATTGCAAGTGGATGTTAAAATGAAAAGTGCTCAAAAAAATAGGAGAGAATGTATGTTTGATAGCAATATAAAGTCTTACGGACAAAATCGACATTTTAAAGATCAAAAGTAAATGAAGGAGTCTCCAACAAAAGATCTTCATTGATTCAGATCTTACGAAAAAAGAATAAGGAATACAAAAAAAACAAGAGAAATAGCAAAGGAGGAAAGAGGAAAAGCAAACAAGACAAAAATAGTATATAAAAAGCTGATAATAAATGGAGTATGCCGGAAATGGAACGATGGCTTAGAGCAATTACAAGAGACAAAAAACTGGCAAAAAACACAGGAACAACCAGACGACGATCCCAGCAAAGGACAAGGAAGATGCATATGATAATTATGATAAAAAAGCAAGAAAAATAATGAAGTAATAAATATAGGAACTAAGAATTTACAAGGAATATACGAAAAAACCTAACCATAAGGAAAATACCGAAAAAGAAGGTTTGGCTGGACGAAAAATGTGAGGAAACGAACAGGACAAACGGAAATATATGGTGCAGACGAAAATTGTGAACAATTAATTTTTTTATAGATGTATTATGTTCACAATAAACTTTTCGCGTGTAAGCGTTATTTGATTTTTGTCAAATTAGAATACTTAATACTATTAATATTAAATATTATTGATATGGATGATTTAAAATACATAAATTTGAAATGTATATAAATTGAATCGAAGCAAGCTTTGATATTTTAATATTCTCCAAAGCATGCAGATGCAGCCATTAAGGTTTATAGCATTTGTTAGAAAGAGTCCATTCTATCCAGTAGGTTATATTATCTATGCACTGAGCGGTCGAAGGCAACCCACACACCGAGCGTCAAATTGCGTAGCTGGTTGTGGTTTTCAAACCACCCCTCAAACCATCCCCTTTTGTACGCCACTGGTGTGTAGCAACGTGCTTATTCTTAAATAAAATAACGTCAAATCGGTTCGTGTTTTGTAAGAAAAGTTTGATAAAATTGATCGATTTTTGACAGATGCCATTTATGTAATTGCATGTCACAACGTGCATCCTTTTCTAGACAACGCGATAACTACACCTATTTCATTCCAATTGCCGGTTTTCATTCAATTATCGAGAAAGAACTTACATTTTCTACGATATTTCGGAAACGGTAAGATTTCCGAAAATTTTGCATAGGACATTTTCGATAGAGCATGCAAAAATCTGTCCATCGAAGTCGACAGATCGCGTTCCACTTGAACGATAACGCTAAAATTTTGTGTTTTATTTGGGAAACTTTATCGGGCACTTTTAGCCCCATAGTTCGGCGAAGGAAAACGCCGTTACCGAAAGATAAAACGTTCTTCGCCGGATCGAAATTGTATCGATCATTTTCCCGATATCTCGCGTCGTTTTGGAGATATATCGAAAATACGCGAACGTGTCGAAAATTTAGCTCGTCGCAAGGGGTAGGTAAAAAAAATTCCAACTTTTGCGGAGGTAAAATTGAAAATTAAATTCGCGTCTTTTGACTTTGTCGTAAAATGAAAGGTTTCGTAGTTGTGGGAATATTTTCCTCTGGCTTTGTGAACTAGTAAACAAAACAAATAAACCCCACGTGTCGCATACCGTTGAAAGGAGGAATAAATTTCACATCGGAAAATCGCGTCACAAGGGCACGTTGCCATTTAAAAAAACCTTGATAAATTTTCCCGAAAATCGGAAAATGCGTTTAAAGCGAAGAGTGAAATTGTCAATTAGTTTTCTGGTCTCCGATTCGTTCCACGCGAATTGTGCCTCAATTTATCGCGATTTCAGCAACAAAAAAAATGCGTTTATTTTCGCAAGCGCAATGCAATCGCGTTCGTTCTGGAAAACGTTCGTCTTGTGAAATATGCGAAAGGTCAAAAGTGTAAAGTAAGAAGACCGAAGACGCTTATTTTTGAAATACATGGCGTCGGGACGGTTTGGTTGCGTCGGGATGTCGCGACGAAAAGTCAACTTTTTGACAGAAAGGTGCCAGATAAAAATGATGCCCGTCCACCGTTCCTTATCTAGACAACGCTGTAACTATACCTATTTCACAACCATTTATCTAGTCGACGCCAACCATATATATTAATATCGTATCGCAAGAAATTTGTATTGAAGAAAAACATTGTTTTTATAGAAAAAATACGCAATAAAACAATAAAAAAAAATAGTGTTAAAAGGTCTCGCTAACCAGAGGATCATTAAAAAAAATCACGTAAATTAGTGCAGTACAACTCTCTCGCGAACTCGCTGAAAAAAAAAATAAAAAGTGTACCAAGCTTGCTACCACTAATTAACAGCAAAACGTAAATTTTATAACCGAATGAGCGCACTTACCATCTTATTTACTCTAGTCTATTGTAAGGGTACGCAGTTACTAAGATTTAATTTCAAAAGCAATTTCACAGATTGATTTTATAATTCATTCTCCATTGCATTTAATCGAAAAACCAGATCAAATTTACATATCCTTGGACAATTTAATTAGATTATTATATTGGAAAATACAATTCAGGAAATAATTAATGGCATCGCATGTTTAACTTCGTATTTACATTATTTGTATGTAAAGTTACCAATACAAACATTATTTAATACTGTGGAAAGCACTTCAGCATAATTAGTCAGATTGTGAATTTATAAATATTGCTTATTTTTGAAGAGCGTGCATCGTTTTACATTTCCTACAATACAAAAAAATATCAAAATATAAGTAAGGTAGAGTGGGGTAAATGTGTAAGCAGGGTAGGTGTGTCGTTACCCTATCAAATGTTAATTTTAAGAAGAATCAGAGCGATACCTATGAACACATCATTAAACAACCGCCTGTCACTCAACTAATGTAGAAACCTGTAAAAATGGTGCGCCATATTCGTTCAGTCACATACCAATGTCAGACACCTGTTGATACGCACCAGCTTAAATTGTACAAGTTTCCGTTGCGGCCTTGTCGCTACTGTAAATTGGACTATTTTATCTTTGTTTTGCATCGAGCTCATAATTAAAGGTAAGTTCATGCAGTTTTATGAATATTTTCCATATTGCCTAAACCAAACCTCAAAACTTCAAAACCTCAAAACCCCGTCAAGATTCGAAGGCGGGGCAAGAGTGCAGTAAATTGGTTGGGTAAATGGGTAGTGTACTACACACTTACTTCCACTTCACCTTCCCAACTAAATTAGATTTCTGTTTCTTTTCAGCAGCTCAAAAATTGTAAGAAACTATAAGAATCGGTCTTAATAGAAGGTCAACTTATAATGATAACTACGATAAGACACTAGAGAGAGAATTGGATGAGATGAGCGGAGGAGTTATAACACAATATGGTAATTATAAAAAATATAACATCCCGCAAATGACACTAAGCTATCACCGCCGCGGATTGCGAGGGCAGAAAAGCACAACAATGGGTAGAAGTACAGCTCTTTCTACCGCCGACGAAACTAACGTGGCCGGACACCTTATTATTAATGGGGACTATCACGAAAGGAAGTTTTGGATATCGTGCAGAAATTTGTGAAAAGAAATAAGCTCAAAATTCCATTTAGAGATGGACGGCCTGGCGAGGATTGGTTTCCACAGTCTGTGGAATACGCACGTAAAAAATGCTTGGACCCTTTATAGTGAATCAGTACTTCCAGATATTGAAAAGAGAATTAGACGACCTAAATTTGCATGATAAATCACGCCAAATTTGGAATTTAGATGAAAGCAGCTTCTGCCTGGATGCGAGCAAAACAAAAGTAGGGGTTCCTTCCTCACGCACTACCGCAGGAAGCAGGAGAAAGAATATCACGGTATTAATGGCAACCAGCGCTGACGGGTTCAAAGCACCACCTCTGATTGTATTTGATTGTCGTTTCATGGAACTACTTACGCCGCTACAAAGAACGGATGGATGGAAGCAAATGTTTTTCTTCCGTATTTTGAGACAAGTTTCCTGAAAACTTTAGGACCAGAACGACGATTGCTTTTGATCTATGACAGACACTCGTCGCACGTTGATGAAAGACTTATTCAAAGCGCACGTGTTAATGGAGTGACAATTCTGAATTATTACCTCCTCATTCGTCACATATTTTACAACCGCTTGATTTGAGCGTCTTCAGATCGCTTAAAGTAAGATGGGACAGTGAAGTGGTAGAATGGCAGAAGCACCACGAAGGAAAAAAGATGCCCAAGCGAAAATTCAGTTCTTTAGTCGGGAAAATCTGGCAAGCAACAAATCCAGAAATTATCTGCAGCGGGTTCAGAAAAGCCAGCATATTTCCTTTTAATTCTGGCATAGTCTCAAAAGAACAATACGACCCACTCGCATACCAAAGATGGTAAAGTCACATCAATAATCCAACCAATAATGAAACTATTCCGACTGTAAATGAGAGGGAAGAAGAATTCAACCAAAACACATCAATGAGGAGCCACAAGCAGGAACCTCAGGAGACCAAGAAACCAGCCAGAAGACAGAAACTAACGAAGTCTAACGAAGTTTTGATTCGTATGGTAGAGAAAGACGCAAATGCCGACCGAACTGCTTCTAAGAGAAGAAAAAAGGATCGTGCGCTGGTAGAAACTAATCAAGAGATCGAGAAAGAGATAGAGGACGAACTCGTAGATGAATATTATGATGAAATCCCATATGCAGACAGTGTTGATGATATTCAAGAAGAAGAAGAATTACATAAGCGCCAAACGACATAGACTTAAATAACTGGGTCCTAGTCTCGATGGTAGGGAAAAAGGTATTTTATAGGCCAAGTAGTTTCCGCAGAGAAAGATGAGGAAGACGTAGAAGTCAAGTTCACCAGAAAGGTGCCTACTTTGGATCCTTTGCCCTCATCCACATTTTCCTGGAAAAGCCCAGACGAGTGTGCGGTTATCAGTAGAGACGACGTTATTCTCTCTCTCCCGAAACTAAACATTACCCGTCGCGGATTATTAAAATTTGATGTGAATTTTTCAGAGTACAATGTACTATACTGCCCTACTAAGCCCAGAAGCGGTAACTGACCTGGCGATTGTTTTCAAATAATTGATGTTTTAAGTTTTCGATCCCTATCTAAATCTGTAGTCGCCGCTAAAAATAACTGATGTTTTAAGTAGTTTAATCTTGAGATACCGCTGTAAAATCTTGGTAATAGACGCATTCTATGCTGTAGCTTCACTTAACGACTGTACCTTAATTTCCGAAAAAATGTAGTTACCGCTTCTGGGCTTAGTAGGGCAGTATAAGCTTTGTATGTTTTTAAAATGTACTTAGTAGGTAAGTAGAGATAAGTCATAATGTTTTCATCTTGTGAAACCAAAGATTTTGTTTAAGTTGCTAAACTATGGAATTTTATTTTATGTTCATTCTTTTTTGACTTTCTCACTAAAATAAATGTATAAGCATACTTTCTTGCATGGACTCCAAAGAGTTTTTCGTTATTCATGTAAAAGCTGAATTTTGTGTTGTACTTATATTCAAATATTTTAATAAAGTTTTTCTGAAAATACATATACATAAATGAAAAAATTCTGTCATGGGGTTGAACCTTATTAAGAGTAGTTTTACACACTAGCCCCATATTTAGATCCATGCATATACGTGGAAATTACCAGGTGAATAGACACTTATCCCAAAGTAGCGGGGAAGTGTGTAGTATGGACATTGTTTTTACCTTATATTTTTATTTTAGTAAAGATAATATGTGGATATACAGGGTCTTCCTTAAATAAGTACAGATATTTTAACAGGTGATAGCTGACAATAGCCGCACCTCAAATATGCAAAAATGACGGTCCTATGTTGAAGGGTGTGCCAGAAAAAAATATTTTAAATTTTGAGTAAAATATGACAGTAACGCCGAATTATCATCAATAAAGGTTGTTTTGCAACATTTCATGTTATTCCCGCCAAACGAAGTTGATTTTCAACGCAACACCTATTGAAATGGACACAGGACCGTACTTAGAACCGAATGCCCACTTAAAAAATGACATTTTTCGAAAATTTCAAATGGAGATAGGACCGCCGCTTTTGCGGATTTGGGTTTGGGTTAAGGTCAGCTATCACCTGTTAAAATGTCTGCACTTATTTAAGGAGGACCCTGTATATGTTCACGACAAAAACGATTATTCATTGCAAGCTATATTTTTTGCAAAGTGCCTTTGAATCTAGGTGTCCTCAAAATAGGACACTGGGCGTTGAAGACACTGATGCGCAGTATATTGTATAAATGCTTATTTGTAAATCTTCTGCAGTGAAATGTCTCGAATACCGTTTAAAACATTGGAAGACGCCATGGATTATTTATATTCCGCAGAAATCGAGGGTGATATAATAGCTTTACCCCCTGAAGTCGATAATCTTACTGACGAAGAAGATGTAGACGATGGAGACCTAGAAATACCTAATGTCAACGATATTGCAGGAGGGCTTGAACTGGAAATTCCGCAAGAAGACATTTTAGATGATGGTAACGACTTTGACAGAGAAGATGGTATACCGTTGGCTTCATTTGTCCCAGGTACATCACTTCTTGAAACGTAGGAACAAGTTCAAAAGGTGCAAAAAAGAAAAAAACTGATACATTGTGAATGGAAAAAAAGAGTTCCGCATTATAGTCCTCGTCCATTAGGAAATACTTGGGAAATAAACTTGGAAAAGATGAAAGCTAATCTGACAGGTTTATCTCCGACGGAAATTTTTGAAGAGATTTTCGACAATGGCGTTTATGAATTGATCGTCAAAGAAACCATCCGCTACGCAAGCGCTGTAAAAACAACATGGTTTTTCGGTGAATGTGGATGATATAAAAATATTTATTGGATTTTTAATGTTTACTGGATATCATACGCTACTGAGTGAGAGAGATTATCGGTCAGAGGATAATGATTTAGGAGTGCCAACAGTATGCAATGCTTTGAATAGGAACGCTTATCTAGAACTAAAGTCAGTGATCCATTTTCAGGACAACGCAACAGCCGAACAAAAAAGCCCTGTAAACAGTTCTTCAATGCACTTAAAAGACTGCAGCAGTAAGGTGACCCAAAAAACTTGATGATAACTATCTTGTTGACACTTGGTTTTTGTTATCGTCCCAAAATCTAATGTACAAATCTTGCTTTTCAGATTTCGATATTTTGTTGGAAGACTCAAACGAAATAACAATTTATTTTGTTCAACAATAGTGCTTTCCAACAGTTCTAGAAAATGGCGAGTGAGTCAACATGATATTGAGTAGGCTATTTTGTGACGGTGTAACTTCATGCTTTTAGCTGTATTACTATCTTCAAACATTAATCGCATCAACTTGGTGTTTTCTTCATTGGACCGGTTGGAGAGACGTAATTTGACAGTTGCCATGCCGCTAATAATTTCAGCGCTAGTTACATCATCTTTATGTAAAAAAGAAGATATGATTGACTTTCTGCCAGATGGTGACTGAGCTGTAGATAGACATTGAGTCTGTTCAGTAGTTAACGGAAGCTGAACCCCAGACAAAAGTTGAGATTGAGAAAAAGCTGGTGCTAGTACAGCCTGTAAAAATATGTAAAAAGTCATTTCTTTCTTATGCAAGATGGTAAGGTTAAAGTAAACTTACATTACAATTATTATTGTTATTATCTGAGAATGTGGAATTTCCAGAAATTATTGTCGTGGTACTTCTTTTTTGATATTGCACTATTTGACAGTTGCCTCGACGATTAAGCATTTTTTGTTTATTCATGGTGCCCTGGCTATGACTAACTATTGCTTGTTTCCCCATGTTGCTTAATTTTATTGTTTTTGCTTCATTTTTGTTAGCTTCAGGTTTAAGGCAGGTAGACCAGTCATTTTTAAAGCCTGGATTAATCCAAATCCTCACTAAATGTGGTGGATTTGTTATTATTAGTCATTTTGTGCTGCTATCGTTAGTGCGTATCCCTACATTTACACGTAAAAACCCCTAAACTACATAGAGCTCAAAAAAGGTAGCATTTTTATAATAATGTAATGATGGAAACAGTTTGTGCAGTAGCAGTTTGCAAAAGTAATGCTGTGTAAGCCAAAAAACGTGGCGAAAACATCTCTTTTGTTCATTTTCCAAAAAATGAGAAACTAGAAAAGTGTGGATTAGAAGGTGCCATCGAAAAGATAGTTTTAGTGTTTTAAATGCAAGAATTTGTAGTAAGCATTTTCCAATAAGTGCATATGAAGATGAAATGAAGTCTAAATTAATGAATACTACACCAGTTAAATTAAAACCTGATGGTGAAATAAAATTTTGTTTTTTATATAATAATTAATTATAAAACATTTTAGCACTTCCATCTTTATATTTACTACCTGAAACTGTCGTCAGAGATGAGGAGACACCACGATCTAAAAGAATGAAGCTTAAAGAACAAAAAACAATTGTTGAGAAATTAATAAACCCATCAGTATCAGGTGCATCTTCATATTTATCAGATATGGCACTTGAAGATCAAGAACATCTTATTATTGAAAGCCCGATTTGATGAAAATAAGAAATTGAAAATGGACAAGAAAAAGATGACACGTTGAAGGTAATGCAAAACAAAATTTTAGATTTAGAAAAAAAAATGATCAATATAAATGCAATTTTGATAAGAAACTTTCTGACATTTTTTCTCTCCGAATCAAATCGATACGATTTTAAAAAAGAAGACACGTGCTCGATGGACTGATGATGAAATATCTAAAGCGTTTACTTTAAGATATTTCAGTAAAAGAGCGTACATTTACGTGAAACAGATATTAAATTATCATTTACCTGGAATATCAACTTTGCAAAAATAGGCAATGAATATGAAGCACTTCATAAAATTAGGTTCACAGTATTTGCCTGTATTTCGGATTGCGGTGGAGGAAATATAGAACTTTGGAGATAAACATTAATAAGACTTGCCATGTTCATGAAGACAGAAGATTTTAGGAATCGTCCAAAAACATTTAAATATTGACATTGCCACCAAAGAAAGAGAAGAGTGTGAATATACTACAACAGCAGCATTGAAACGAGCCAACATCGCAATTATGGAAACACAGGCACCAGAAATTACTGAAAAAATACCAGACACCAGTAGTGAAAGTTCTTCGTCAGCGTCTTCTGACACCAATATCAAAGCTGTTGCTGAAGATGATGTGCTATTGTATCTCTCGGGGTATTTAGCTAAAAAAATAATGATGAAGCAACCCAACTTTGGGTGTTCCACACACGAATCAAATGATTCAAAAAACTTCCACTCTTATTCTATGCCGTCATCTTTTGGTGGACTGATTGAACCGACAGAAGAAGAAATGTTAAGGAAATGGACAAATATTTTAAAAAATTACATAAAGATCATCATTTCCAGTTTCATCAAGAACTCATTGAAGGAGATTTTGAGCAACGTGTTGAATTTTGCAATTGGGCGCAAGCTAAAGTTAGGATAAATTTAGACTTTTTTGATAAGGTTTTGTTTTCTGATGAGGCCACCTTTCATAAAAATGGATTTGTGAATCGTCATAACTTCCATTATTACTCAAACCACAATCCAAGTGTTTTTCGTCAGGTTGATCGGCAACACAGGTCAATTAATGTGTGTGTGTGTGTGTGTGTGTGGGGGGGGGAATTATTGGTGAACACATTTGAATGGACCAATGTTTCTGGATTTTTTGCAAAATCAATTGCCAAATTTATGTCAAAATTTAATAGCTTTAATAGCTGTGAGAGATGGAGCCCCAGCACACTATTGATTACAAGTTAGGGACCATGTCAACACAACCTTCCCAAACCGGTTGATTGGAAGAAGAGGGTCCAATTGCTTGGCCTCCTCGATCACCCGACTTAACTAAATTAGATTTATTTTTGTGGGGCTACGTTAAGGAAATCGTTTATCAAGAACCTCCCACCTCACCAGAAAACATGCAGCAAAGAATCTTGAACGCATTTCAAAACATTACACCCGACCTATTAAGAAGAGTGGCAAGGTCATTTCATACTCGTCTTCGTTTATGCCTTGAATGGAACGGAAGACATATCAAACATTAATTCTAGTAGGTAACCTTAAGACTTATAATTGTGATTACAAAACATGTTATGTTAATAAAATGTTTTTCAAAGGCACCTTCGATTTTTATCAATTAAAATTGTTATTGGAATAGCTGATAAAATGAGTTTTTGGTGAATATCTTTTAAAATGTTAGGAATTGCCATAGGGTTATATTAGAAAAAATGTTTGTTGTGCATCGAATGGCATAAACATATGTAGGGGTTCCAATTTAAAATAAGAAAGATAAAGTGCTTTAAAGTTTGAGAAGTTTGACATTAGATTTTGATAACCTGTATAATTTGGATCAATAAAACATGGTTAACGAGACTACTAGACTTTATTTAATGAGTGTGTCGCAACATTTTATTAACCAGGTACTATTTGTGTTTTTTATTAATTTTTAAAACCAGTGCAGTGGTGCAAAACAGACTTTTTTCCGTGTTTATTTTTTTCGCTGTATAATACTGATAACATTTAAATAAATAAATAGTGTATATAAAATATAAAGAACACAACAATATGACAATTAATAAAGACTCAGAAGAATATCATTACAAACTGTGCACATAACATATCGGGCTACATAGAGATCGCAAAATAAATTAGTTTGTAACTATTAATTTTTAATACTTCAACTATACTTGTAATTATTTTCTAAATTATTTCAACATATGAGCATCTTATGAGTATAATCTTAAATGACTTATTTGCCGATCCAGATATGGAAGATTCCTTTTGGGTACATATATTGGATCCGTATTTTTACAGTTCAGAACACAACAAAAACCATTACAGAACAGTACACAAATTTAAAAAATGTTAATAACAAGTTTTAACATAAAGTAAACGTCATTGTCGACGATTTCTAAAATTGTATTCTCAATTTTGAATAGAGGCCAGGGGGTGTTATGTTATTAACCATGACATTTTATTGGCAATTCTCCATCATATTGGTTTCTGTAATAATACAGTTACATTTTTAAAGTGTTACTTAACTGGTCGAATGCAGATTGTCAAGCTTTCATCTAACAATTGTTCCTCACCACTGACATTAAATAAAGGCGTGCCGCAGGGTTCAATACTGGGCCCGTTACTTTTTTCTATATATACAAGTCAATTATGTAAACGCGTAAATCATACCATTATTCAAATGTACGCGGATGATACGCAATTATATAAAAGTTTTCCCGTGTGCGATTTACAGGCTGCTTAAATTGTCTAAATACTAATCTGGAAAGCTGGAAATCTCAATCGTTAAAAATTAACTCTGCAAAATCTGTAGTCTTGCTTTTTGGAAATGACAACAGTGTGATGGGGATTAAAGATAGAGTTAGGGTCATATTGGACAACTCACCCCTTCCACTTTCTTCGAATGCAAAATACTTGGGCGTAAATGTTGACAATACTTTTAGGTTTAGGTTACATGTTTCAAAACTAATAGGCTCCGCTTATCATAAGTTGAAAATTCTATACCCTTATAGAGGCTTTTTCTCCACTAAATTAAAGGCAATGCTTTGTGAGAGCTTGGTATTATCAACATTTGACTATGCCTCTGCAGTATACGGTCCCTGTCTGGATGTTCGCGATAAGATGCGTATTCAAAAAGTACAAAACAGTTGCTTGAGATTCATATTTGGAATACGAGTACGAGTACAAGTATGAAAGAATTTCGCATAAGCTTATTGATTTAAAATGGCTGAACAATAATCGCAGAAAATATCTATCGTTAAATTTGTATCACAAGATTATCGTGGGGGCGTCTCCTTCGTATTTAACGAATAAGATTCGGTTGCGGAGAGATATTCATAATATAAATATTAGAAATAAGAACCTCATCACACCACCTCGTCACCGATTGTCTTTTTATGAGAGAGGTTTTTCTTATAGCATATACTCCTTATATAATCCTTTACCGCCTGCTTTTAGGAAAATGAACTGTGCTGCATTTCGGTGTGCCATATATAAAAATCTTTTGAACATTCAGTGATACTCTGTAAGAATTATACAAGATTGTTTTTGTCGAACGTTTTCGGTGTAATGTAATTTCGCACATTATTGCAGAAGATCGTTTTAAGGTCTAGTCTAGGCATAGAGTTAAATGAAATACTCATATTTTTATTAAGGATGTCGTTTAAAATCAGGGAGAGGCTCTTGTGTCTTATCTGAACCACTCCTTAAGATTTCAACAAATGTTAATTTAATCAACATTTATACTTTTACTTTTATCTCTGTATTTGTATTCTGTTGAAATAAAGACAATTATTATTATTATTATTATTATGTCGAATACGCAAAATGATGCTCGTTTCCTATTGGCAATTGGTCATTTAGTTCTCGGTGCAGTAACAGTGTCGTTGGTGTTTCAATAATAACAGATATCTGTTGTGCCCAAGCTAGTAATACAAAATTCCGTAAGAGGGTGATAGTATCAAAGCGCTATTGTAATGTTGCATAAACAACAGTAGAAATTAAGTTGAGTTTTATTGAGTTTCCATAGTTACAATAACTGTCACATTAAAAACTATTAATAAATTTATTTAAAATAATTTTTTTTCATACGTAAGATAATGAGTACTCAATTTTTGTCGGAAAGATTTTCATTTATGAGCAGTGGTTGCTTGGCAATTAAACGAGACCAATTTGACGAAAGAAATTTGACCAAAGAAATTGGTCGAGTTTAATTGCCTTTAGCAATCATTGCGAATAAATTAAAATCTTGCCAGACAAAAGTTGAGTACGATTGATCTTTAGTTGGAGAATTAACCGAATGAATTATAACATTGGCGTTTGTCAAAATGACAACTGTGTAATTGGTTCGTCTTCCTCTCTCTAACGGTAAATAGGAATTGATGGGTGTTGCTTCATCTCTCCAATTTCCTGGTGTAACTTTATGTGTTTCTGGGTCTTCTCTATCAAGTAATCCGATGAAAGTAATTCACTCTTAAATCTTCTTCTGTTAGTAAAAATTTTTGAAGTGCATATGTTGCCAACACAATATGTATCCTTGCCGATCCGCACTTTATGCGGATCGGCAAGGATGGGTTTTCGAAGAACGCGAAGTTTGTTAGCAAGAATACCAAATACATTTTCTATAATACGACGAGGTCTGCTCAATCTGTAGTTAAATACTCGATTTGCTGCAGGTAGGCCATAGGTTTCAGTATATAGGATTTCATTGCAAATGCGTCATCAGCAATAAAACAATATAGTACAGGCATCTCTCTATTTGGAAGAGGCTCTGGTTCGGGTGAGAGGAACCTTCCTCTAGTCCATCACTTAGTGAACAATTTTGGAAAACTCCTCCATCCGAAATTCTTCCGATACATCCAACATCGACATACCGATTAATTTGTATTGTGCGTCCGCAACACCCGACAAGAGAATACTGTAGGTACCTTTATAATTAGAATGCTAGACTAATGCACGGCGCCACCTCTCGGTGAGTGCCGTAAGCATTAGTCTGTGTCTGCTTATCGGCCATAGGGAGCTGCAAGTGGATGAAATTGCAATCATCACAAAACTCGCAGTCCGGCCAGTGCGCAGACGTGAGCTAAGTCAGCTGTGGCAAGTCGAGCTCGTGTTTCAAATACCTTTATGGAGCTTATGTTTTCCGACTATAGCCCCCAGGCAGTGAGGAAATACATACATACATGTCTGATGTCCGGATTAAAACTCCAACTAAACCTCTCGTGGCTAGTTATGCTAGATCGTTCCTAAACTTCTACGTTTCTAGAAAGATCACGGATCCTGAGACACTCCCTACCTTAGCGGAAGGAATTCTTGCCGGGATAACAATAAAAAACATCTCGTTAATGAATGCTGTTCTGGTCAACCCGACTAACACTCAGGAGCTCAGAACCGTCAGAGACGAGGAAAAGCTCTCAGAAATAGCTCCGGAGTTCTTCTTTAGCAGTCAGGTGAGGGCGGGACAACTAACAGAAAGACGCAAGTTCACCCAATTCGGAAAAAAAGAAGAAGAGGCTCTAGATGCGCAAACGGTCCAAGATTGGTATACCCATTTTTGGGACAAGTTGTCCCCTGACATTAACAACCCATCACCGGAAACTCAAGATTACGTTAACGCCATGGGGTTTTTAATCCTAACCTTCCTCAGGTCCCTAACTAAATTGTCAGAGGATTTAGAGACACATTTTTATCAATATTCTTCTTTAAGAATCACTAATTTTTTTAAAGGTGTCCATTGGTCCAGTATCACTCCCCCACCTCATAAAGGCTGCTACTATGTATGGTCTACATACTACTCCCGATTCTCTTATCATTCCAAACAAGTGTTGACTCTGCTGGTGGCGACTTATCAGACCCCTCATAAAATGCTAACCGGCGAAGATCCTGGGATTCTAAAGGCGGGGTGCCTGCTAAGCTTAGGAGAACTAGGTCAGGGACTGATGCATTGGGCACATCAAGCATCTACAATTTTATCCATCCCCCTGTTGGACTTACTTCAACTGCTGGGATACGAAGTTTTTGCTCCTAGTATCAAAATACTGGTGGCTTTCATCAATAAGATATCCCAAGATCCAGTCCAGAAAACATGGCCGTGGCCTCGACCTATTGAAGACGGGGCTCTAGCTCAACTTTCTGTCGCAAATTCCCCGGCATTTATTTTGACCTATGTCTACGCAATCACCAACGGGGACGAAAGGCATGATCTATGGAAGATAGCTCAGCTTCAGAAAATCAAAGAGAACGAACACGAACACCACGGCCCGTATGTTTGGCTCGGCCCTAATTCGACATCTAAGGAAAGAGATGACTTCGAGGGCCATGACCACCAAGGCCAAAGCTCTAGGGGAATACGTTCAAGACACCTCCATCCCGATCCCAGTTCTGCAACAAAAAGGAGGATCCCCTGCTGAATCATCTTTATCCTCAGCTTCTGAGGGCGACCAAGTTCCCCCCTCCCCTACAGGGTCTCTATGGCAGAACTGGGACAACAACCCCTATTAAAAGTGAAATTTAGATTTAGATGTAGAAAATTCCAACGCATATTAAACAAATTGGCAATACGTAGCCACTCGTTTGTGCTATTTGGAAACTGAAATGAAAATAGAAACGTTTTATAATTACGTGATTAGGGGTGATTATTTTACAGTTGGATCAGTCCGAAGGCAATACATGCATAGACAATATTGAGCTAGAACATGATCAATACAGTGATACAAAAGAAAAGAAGAAGCAAAGTGTAAAGAAAAGGGGATGATACAACTGATGATAAGCTCTTTAAGTGTGCACTGGAAACTCCGCGAAAACCTATTGCTATGGAGCTGAGAGGTTTGCGTAGCGAGCACCTCAAGAGACGTCTCAAAAGTGAGATTAGAGGGCTATCGTTCGTATTGTCGACGAAGATGATATGTATGCTGCTTCCTCATACACTATATCTACACCTATGCTCTCTCCTGCAGATATACAAGAGACGATTGAACGTATCCTAAATCACTCTGACCAAACCTGTTCTGAATATTACAACAACATATATACAAATATTTAAAATATTTCTATTATTAAATAATAAATAGGGTTCTTGAAAATATGTTCACCTTACATTTATGTACTTGTCCTTAAGGGCTGTGTAGATTGTAGGGGTCACTTCTTTCACAATTCTGCCGATCGTACACACTGGTATATGAAATAAATATTGAAAATCTCAGTGTCACCATTACACGTTCCTTAACAGGAATTGCTTCTCATATTTTAGTGTTTCTTTTTGCAATTTTTGGTCCAATTAGATCTACTGTATGCTGAACTGAACTGCATTTATTCGAACAAAATTTCGAAATTGCTGGGCATCTTCAATTTGTATCTCGCTTATTAAAGTGCTAGAAGCACTCAATTCTACTCTACGTCGAATCCATGGCCTAATCCAACATGTTTTTTCTTTCTAATAAAATTTTATACGCAACAATCACAACGGCAAGCTTTTGTACATGAAACAACAAAGATTTTTAGAAATTCGTCCTCTAAATGGCATATACACTTGCATTATTACACCTTCTCGAAGAAGAAGAAGATATTTTGATGTTGTTGGTACAACTGTTAATGAGAAATAAACCTAGGCCAATGTATTTAGCTAGAGAAAGTGAGGGTTTTCAAAATATTCTAATAGAAAGACATCTTTTGAAGGATGATTCAGTGTTCAGAAATTTTTTTCGTTTAAATATTGAACAATTTAATTACGTGTTGTCAATCATTGAACATGACCTAACAGGACAGTCATGTGGTTATGTCAAACAGCCAATAAGCTCCGCTCAGAAACTGGGACTAACGCTCAGGTAAGTACTTTAGTTTCACTAATTATGTTTTAATAAACAATACACCAATTAAACATACTTATTAAATTTATGTTAATATGTCAAACAAAACGGCCAGAAGAATTTGTTAGAAGCCCGTCAAAAGCTGTAGGAACTGATGAGATACATCTCTTCGGATATTTTAAGTTAGCACCATTATTCCAATTCGTAAGATTACTAACACTACTAGGGCACATTAGTACAGACCAATTAATACTTTACCAGCGATAGAGAAAGTACTGGACATAAATGTGTATGAATCAATAATGATATTTTTATAAAGAATCAATCAGGATTTCGTCATAAGCATTCATGTGAATCGACATTGCAGCTTTCGTTATGTAAATTCAAGAATGAATTAGATAATAATAAATATATTGCTACTGTCTTTCTAGATCTGAAGCGAGCGTTTGATATTATAGATAGAGCGATTCTACTAAATTAAAACAATACGGCATTTAAAGTAAGGTGTATGAGTGGCTGTATGATTACCTGAAGGATAGAAAACAGAGAGTCAGATTAGGGGACTCAGTGTCGATTACAGATCTGGTAACGCTGTGCTTCATACCATTCACAATCGATGTCGTTTCTACCAAAGGCCAATTCAACATATAAAGTCATCAAAGATATGGATATGGATATGGATCAAATGGATACGGATTTGTCCACAATTGTTCCAGAAGGAAAGAGCGATGAAGGAACGTGCGATGAAAGTACGTGCGGTGAAAGTTCCGTTGAAAGTAGTGGAGACGGGATGTTAAGTGTAAGTAAAATAGGTGATGTGCTTAGAAATTCGAAACCAGAATAAATGAATTTGCAACAGTAAGATCATGAGTACTCAATTTTTGTCGGAAAGATTTTTATTGGTATGAGCAGTGGTTGCTTGCCAATTAAACGAGACCAATTTGACGAAGTAATTTGGTCGAGTTTAATTGCCTTTAGCAATCATTACGAATAAAAAATTAAAATCTTGACAGACAACAGTGGAGCACGAATGATCTTCGATTGAAGAATTAACCGAATGAATTATAATAGTGTATCTGTCAAAATGACTGCGGCAAGAAAAGTACCGTGCAGTCTTTTCATACGTAAGAGCATGAGTGCTCGACTTTTGCCGGAAAGATTTTTATTTTGCATGAGCAATGGTTGCTTGATTGCCTTTAGCAATCATTGCGAATAAAAAAATCAAA
>JAFFZR010010308.1:0-20883 GCA_018397195.1 Lethrus apterus | reverse complement strand
GTTAACTTTATTTTCATTTCATTAACTTAAAAATTAAAATAAATTTCTTGATATATATTTTTATTCTAATTTTATATTGGTGGTTTTAAAAAATACCGGTAATTTACCGGTAAACCGGTTTTCGTAGAATTTTTTTACCGAATTACCGGTAATTGAAAAGTCGGTAAATTTGCAATCCCTAATCACAACATAAAAATCACACATAAAATCAAAAACAAAGCTACAAGAAGACTAATAAAATGCTGATGTAAACTCAAAAGACTTGTGCTATGACGAAAATGAAATATTAAAAACTACAGTATGAATAAAGTGCTACAAGCTTTTTTTTGTAGAATTAACTATTTTTGTTTTCTTAATATCCAAACTTCAAAACTTGATTATGGCTTTTTTGTTTTCCTTACCTCAGAAAGTGACATATGTTTAAACATGTATTTAATAAAAAAAATAATAATTTGTTAGTTCATTAAACACTTGCTTATTAATTAATACGGTTTAAGGCATAGGCAAGTGTTTTGGCACCGTTTTTTCAAATTTTTCATATTTTAAAACTTGACCCAATTAAATAGATAATTAAGAATTGAAATAAATTCTTCGCTTCCGGGATTGAACCGCATTCGTTGGCTATTTGCCTAACCTTACGATGATGAAGAACTTTATCATTTATGCAAGATAAAAAAACTAATTATAAACTCTTTATTGAAGTAATTGCATACGAAAAATATATATTAACTACATATTTAAAGAACACTATCAATATTGACAAACTAACAAAATAACTAAAGTTAAAACTAAATAAATTATTACAAAAATTACATTTTATGATGAGAATGAATCATCATAAAATGCAAAGATATATTATCTGAGCATTCAGTCTTATTTTTATATATAAAAACTATGTAACGTAAAAAATACACAAAATTATTGACATATGTACATACATAGGTACATATGGACATATATATAAATAGGAACGTATGACATACTGTCTTAATACAAAAATATTGAAATTTATGTACAAACATATTTTGTAATCAACACTTTGATACTACGACAATCCAAATACATATTACGATATGTTTTAAATTTGCATGTAATCAAATAAAAAATCACTTTGGCATTAGATGTGAAAATCACAGACTTAGTAGTCCTATAAAGATTCTTTTATAATTAAGCTAATATACTATTCAATCGATAGTTATCACATCTTCAGTACCAGAACTTGCTGATGCTTGATAATTTAATTCTTGACCATCATATTCATTATGAGCATCAATTACAACACTTAATGGGGACATAACTTCTTCTCTTTGATATGGCAAACCATCAAGCCCTTTTCGACAAATACAGCAATTTATGCTATTTTTAAACCACTCATCGATGCAATGTTTATGAAATTTATGGTTGCATAACAAAACTCTAATACATTGCCCCATTTCAAATTGGGACTGACAAATAACACAGGAATCTGAAGTATCATCTTGTAACACAGACTTACAAAATGTTAAAGCATCTATACGAGATGGTGAATTTCGAAGTATTGGTACTCGTCTTACACGTAAAATAGGGGGTAAGCGTATAGCCCTCATTTGAAGCATATTTATATTATTACTCCTAGATGATGGTAACGTCATTGCAGCTCTCCTCCTTTCTGCCTCTCTATGCTGTGCTGACAGTGTGTGAGCATGTACAGGATATGGTGTCGAATGCCTTGCAGATCTCTCACGTGCTACTGACGGATGATTTCTCAAAAATAACGAATTCATATTAAAAATATCACTGTCATTTCTGTATAAAACTGCCAGAAATACATTTCCAAGACTGGACGGTCCTTGATAAATATTATCAAAAATTTGCGATACACTAGGAGTGAGGTTAGGATTTGGCGGCTGATCTTCGGACATCCTATAATTAAAAACATTTACAGTATATACCTGTGGTATATCCTATATACCAAATAAATAAAAAACTTACTTAATGTAATGTAGCAATAGTTTTATTTACCGTTATTTAACTATAAACACTGCCAACAAATAAACTACACTAGATATACCCTTAGAGTAATTATATTATAGATTATAGAGGTAACTGGGTAACATAATACATGTTTTATAAACAAATATGTATGTTCGCGGAAACGTAAGAGGGGGTGCTACACAAAATAATGAAAATTACCCGCAAATGGAAATGTGAACTCTACATTTTTCATAAAATTAAAACCAAAATTAAATTCGCCCTATATTACTATAAACCTATGCCTACTAATTCTCCAAACTCTAAAGTAATGGATATACCAGTGTATTGTTTAAATTTTTTAAATTTCTGGTAAGTGCATGTGCCAAGTTGTTGGCAACAATTATTTTCATAGACTGTGGTTGTAGAGTTGGCAGCACTAATTATATTTATGCTTATTCCGCTCGAAAATCGAATTGTTTATTTGTTTATTTTTTGTGTCGAACATATAGCAGATAAAAAAAATGGACCCGTTCCTTGACGTATTTTCCGTACATATACGTAGAAGTTTGTCTTACTTATTTTGCTTGTAGATCTGTGATACATTTAATCAGATTTCAACAAAACGTTCTTGGAAACGTACTCTTCGGAAATGTACACGTGAAGAGCCAGTAGAACAAAAAGGAGATACAGTAAAAAATGTACAAAGAATGAGGAATAGACACCAGTGTAAAGTGGCCAATAAAGCGGCAGAAGACACTTACCAGTACGAAACGGGTGTTGAATCAACAGAGGAAACAGATGAAGCTTCAACAGTGAAAAATGAGCAAAACAGTTCAGGCGAATTGTCAGATGGAACAGACGGATATCAAACGGATGATGAATTGGCGTTACTGGCAAATGAGCTTGACAAAGATGATTGTGATAATAATTTAACAGGAAAAACAGGTTAGTTATAAAGCATCCAATAAACTGAGCTGTTTAATTTTTAATTTTAATAGAAAGTGAAATTAGACTTTTAACATCTCAAAGAAAGGGAATTCCAAATTTGTTCATCAGCGACATTTTAAAAGCGAAACGATTTTCAGATAAATATACAAATAATAATTCAACGTATACAGTCAAGAATTTAATTTTTGAAAGTGTGGTGATAAGAGGAGTAATTGTAGGGATAGAAATTCGTGAACGAATTAAATATTTTGGTAGCGACTTTGAAATTTTCAGTTAAATATATTAATAGTTAGTGTTTCAGTTGATGATGGTACTGCTGCTATTTGTTGCTATTTTCATAATTCTTTAAAGGAATCAAAGGAGGAGCTCGAGAATTTTCTGAAACGTCGTGCTGAAACTTATAACCCGAAGAACAAATCTCATTTGGTATTGTATATTTTGGAATGATTGCATTTTCAAACTTATTTTTGTAGGTTTCATTTTCTTTACTTCATGAAGTTCAATATAAATTAAATGAGTATGCACAAACAGATTTTGAACATGGACAGACTGTAAGCAAAAATATTTTTAAAGAATTTCTTTTATTATGAATGTGTGTCTTTAGGTTATTGTTATTGGTAATGTAAGTATATACCAAAACAGAGGGTATATATTTGCATATGAAGTACATAAAGTTAAAAGCACCGACGTGGAAGATGATATTGAATATTATAAGTATGTAAATGATTTATATAAAAATACATATCCACTAATTAAAAATAAGTAAGACTCAAATTGTGTTTAATTGATTTATATTGCTGCCAGATTGAGTTTTAAAGAAAGGACTGAGCTAGGACTTTAGTTGAAGTTAAGAATATCATCCATGGCCTTCGAACCTACTCATTATTTATGTAAACGTAAATTTATGATTTAGAAAATGTGTTCATTTAAATGTTAAAATGTTAACAAGTTTTATAGAACCATCAGACAGTCGTCTAAACAGACAAACGACGTAAATTTAACTCTATTACACTTCATACTTTAAATAGGGATAGAAACAGTTCGTATGTTGGTTGAGAATTGCTTTCGAAATCAAGAAGTGGTTATAGTACCATCTAAAATGATTACGTCTATTCAGATATGGTAAATACGACCATGTACATGTAAAGATACTGAAAAGATTTATTCAAAGGCCGGACTGAAACTTAAATTTAAAAATTCTAGATATATTAACATATAACTTTTAAACTTCCCGCTTATAAGTAATTTTAATAGACATAATATAGGTGTTTACTATAATTGGAGCGGTAGATAGCGTTATCCACCAAAAGCGTTCTTAAAATTCAAAAATCTCTACCACTCGCGTTCTATAATTTTGCGGTGTATATCGAATACATGTATTCCATCGGTCATTTATGGATCCACTACTTTGGACGATACCTTGCGGTCCTTTTTTATTCTTAGAATTTCTAACATGAAAATTATTTTAAAGAATAACGTTGACCGACTCTTCCTTCAACTGGCAAAAATTACAATTTAGACCTAAATGAACGTCGTCTTTTGGGTTTATTTTTATAAAGATTGTAATAATATCCATAACATCATACGTCCTCATCTAACCGTTAAGGCGTTGGAAGTATTCATTTTCCATATAAGCACATAGTTCATGAGGTGTTTGCGTGAGTTGAAATTAAGTTAAGTAACTAACTCATCGTTCTAAAACGACATCCCTGGATACATATACCGTATACCACCATACAACAACAGTGATAGAACATACATACCACTAAAACACCGGTTAATTTTACTACAAATGTCGATCTACGTTAAAATTATCGTAAATGCCTATAGATGTCGTTTACAACATCATAGCATTTTTGTTATGAGAGTAACGATATAGTTGAGAAGTAATTTAAATATGAAGCTATCGCTAGGTAGGCAACCAGTCGCTCATGATATGATTTATTAGTTATTAGATTACATACAGCATTTACAAGTATTTTGTGTATTGTAATTTTTAAATGAGACACATTTTTTAGAACTTATATAATATTTATTTACATGCCTCAATTCAGAATCAGACTTCAGTCAAAAACTGTCATGTATGGCATATTCAAATGTGACTAGATAGTCTGACAAAATTAATGAAAATTAATGATTACACCATGTGTAAGATTAAAATTGCAAAAGCGATCATGCCTGCTCTTAAATTGCAACGTATCGACAATTAACCTATTTTCACCCTCTACCTTATTTGTCACTCTAAACTTATAACACGTTTTTGCATTGATTACGTTTTTATATCGGAAAATTACGTTTCCGATGAGTTATTTAAATAAATTTTGAAAATGATCAGTTAGTGGTCGATGATTGAATTCCGTTTCAAATTGTAAGTATTATATATTTACTTTAAATGATAAATGATTTTAGTTAATGATAGGTGATGGACGATTTCGTGCCTTCAGAGGGTTCATCTGAAGAACAACCAACTGGTGAAAGATGGGACCCCTTAGGAGCCCCAAATGATCAAGATGTAGAGTCTTTAAAATCATTTGAAAATGACTGCTGTAAAACTCATTGGTAAGTAATTAATTTAATTATAATTGATTGTATTAGTTTAATTTTTAGTGTTGTTCTGGAAAAATTTAAAAATCTTGAAGAAGAACAAGATCTTCTTAATTCATCTCTTTTTGCTTTGACTACACACTTTGCACAGGTTTGTTTAATGCACAATTTGTATTTAAAATCACTGTTTATTATTGAAATTCTTAGGTACAATTTAGACTTCGTCAAATAGTTGATGCTGGACCTGAAGATAAAGAACAATTATTAAAATCTTTAGAAGAATTTGCATTCCGTGGTATTCCAGATATAGGATTAACAAAAGATCGTATGAATGAAGCTAGTTTAGCAGAAGCTATACGATTGAGGAAAAATCAACAGCAGGAATTGATAGAAAAACTTAAAAATCAACTCCACGAATTAGAGCAATATGCATTTGAAAATGGTGAGGCAGGCGTACCTCAAGATATTTTACTTGAACGTCAAAGAGAAATTTTAAATGAATTTAAAATGCGTATGAATCTCCAATTAGACGAGCAAAAATTTTATCATTTGACTGCAGCAGATGTTAAACAACAAATTGATATTGCTCTAGGAGAGTTAATAAATCCTTTGCGTGTGAAAGAGCATTTAGCTACTCAATTGAAAACCCAAGTTGCAGATTTGGAAAGATTTATTAATTACCTTCAAGCTGATACAAAAAATGCTCAGTGTGTTTGTGGATGTGCTTTACATTCTGTAAAGAAGTCACTTAAAAATGATACAATTGGCATGGTGCAAAGAACTGCAACATTATTGCAAATGTTTGCTTTACTACAGCTTAGTTGTGGGCCACAAAGATTTAAGAAAAATGATTTAAAAAAAACTATGAAAATTAATCACTGGGGGTATGTTTTATATATTGTATATATCATTTACTTTAATATGTTTTTGTTTCTTACATGATTTTTGAGGAATAATTAAAATGTGTATAATGTGTATATGATAGACGCCTATGTTGTCATTAATATACCGCTAAAGCTACTATTTACCAAAAATAAATTAAATATAATTTTAAAAATATTACAGAAATGACTTATCGACACATGTAGCAAAGCCTATAAATATAATTATTAAGCTTTTTGTAGTGATCTCCGAGCTAGACTTGAATTGGCCGTATCCCGTGTAAAAGATCTTGCAATATCAAATGAAGAAAAGTCTACTTATCAAGAAGATTATAGCAGCGACATAGAATCATCTACAGTTATTTGTAATGTGCAGTTAACAACAGCTGTAAGGAAACATTTAGCAACAAGTATACGAGATTTAATTCAACATGGTGCAGTAGACACAGGTTACAATCACAGTTTAGTTCCATTTATGGGTTGTTTTCCTAGACGTGCAAAGGTACCTGAAAGTCAAATACATGCATGGGAAATTATTTTAGATTATTACAATTTAAAAAATGGAGAAAAATTTAATTCAACACCAGCAAGAAAATTATCTCAAAGTTTCAATTTGGATATAGCTGGTGCTTCAGTCACTTCTACAAATCAAAATATGCTTTGTGTTATCAGCAGTATTATATCTACACATACCCCATATAAAAGGACTTACGATTCTCATTTTAAAGCCTTTATATGTGCTGCTTTAAAGTAAGTTATTTAAACCTATTTCATAGAAAATATCATCTATTGTCATTACTTTCAGCGCTAATAAATTAGTCACATGGTTAAGCTTAATATTTCAGTGCCATCATCTAATCAATATGCATTATTTGCCATGGAGTTACATTGTAAAAACAGGTGAGTTATTATTTTTTTTTTTTTAATGATGTATATATTTTGTCATTCATTATTTTATGTCTAGGTTTTCAAGATGGTCTACAAAGCTTAGATACCTTGACGAAGTACAAGTTTGATCTACCAGTTGACCTTGCCATACGTCAGTTTCAAAATATTAAAGATGTGTTCACTTAAGTTCTTTTTTTTTTTGTTTGATGCTATAAGTCTCGATTACTGTGATATATTTAGTTCTTGCAAATATTTATTTGAAACTACTTGGTTTTAGCATACCTCCTTTTCATTGTAAATGTACTTATTGTATTGGTTAAATTAAACAAAATAATGATATATTAACAATTTATTAAACATGTTATAGTTACAACTATGTCAACTTGCAAATTATAACGGAAACAGATTTATTTGAAAATAAATTTTGGTTTTATGCAATTTCAACATATATTTTTTACGTGCAGAGTAGCGTTTTTTAAATAAATAAAACTTTGAACATGTTTACTGTATAAACACAATTTCGCATCTATAACAAAAAAAATTAACTACGTTTTTTAACAGTATCTGGTCTACGTAGCATATTCATTTTTGAAAAAACTTCGGTAAATAATAAAGTACCCGTGAAAACAAGTGCGGTACCAATCCAGTGCCCTAAAGTGAATGGATTTTGAAAGTAGACTATTGACAATAACAAAGAAAAGAATTTTCGTAAAGTTATTACTAATGTTACAGTCAAGGATGAACATTCAGTAGTCAAAACATAAACAGAACTGATACAAATATACTGTGTTAAAACATTTCCTACTAAATACACAAAAAGTAAAGGGAATGGCGTTCCTGTTATTGGAAAATTGTATGTTTCACTATTTGCTACAATATTTCCATGTTCTATTATGCTAGGTGCATACAGCAGAAATCCTGGTAGAGACAGTAAATGCTGAAAAAAATACACTAGAATTATTAACATTACTTTTATAAGTTAGCTTGAACTTGGCTTTAAGCATGTAATTGGTGCAAATTTAGCAGTCACAAATAATGTGATACATTTTCCAAATTGAATAAATTAAAAAATTATAAAATTTCAACTCCACTTGCACATATTTTTATTCTTATATGTGGAAATAGATTTGACACCTTTTGATAGCCTATAGACAAGTTCACATAAATCTTGTGTATACTAACCGTATAATACAATGCCTCTTGAGGATGTTTACCAAAACGAGCATATAAAGATTCTTGATAGATGCCCATTCTTGCAGACAAAAACAATGCAGAACTAAGAATAAGTATACCAATAAGCCACAAAGAAAATTCTTTATTTTCTACAACGGTGGTATTGACATCAAGATCACAGTCAGAACAACCCTGAAATGAATTCTATTGTTTATCAAAATAAAAGGTATGACATTAAACATACTTTGGCTTTCTCGCTACCTGAAATAAGTGTGCATATAATAATACCTATTGTAATCATAGCCACAGATAAAAACTTTGGTAAAGTGTACTTCTTTTTTAACACTAATATTCCTAAAACCATGTTTGCTAATAATGAACCCTAAAAAAATAATAAATAATATTTTACAAAAACCCCAATCAAAACTTACAGATCTAAATATCATGTGCAAAGGAACAGGAATGTTGAAGCTAAATGCCCAGTTATTAAAAACACTCGTAATAAAAAACAAAACAACCAAAGTAATGTAGTGTCGGAGAGGTATAACTCGAGGCGCCTTTCCAAATTTTGATGTCTTAATAAATCCATGAATTGCAATAAAAATGAACTGGCTAAATGTTATTAAATGTCCACTGCCCGGATCAACCCTAGAAAACAGTACTATTAGATACAATAACCTCAAAAATTATTTTTCTACCTTATCATATACTCCAAAAATACGTTATTTAACATACATCCAAAGTAAACCAAAATAATTGCTACAACCGCTTTTGAATTCATTTTGCACGTCGTTAATATTTTACAAAAGACTCTATATTACAAACATACCGGTTTAACTCTGACCCATGTCTAAATCATTTCAAAAAGTGACACGTATTTTAAATTTATTTAAAATAACTAACGATGATTAGACGAGAATTTAAAAATTAAAAGCGATTGCTTTATATCGCACAAATCTTCCTATCTGTCATACGTCATACGCCTATTAGGCAACCACAAATGTCGATAATAGATTACAGATTCGGATATACATGAACTTGATCTAAATCTAAATATCTAGACGAAACAGAAAACATACGTGACTAAAATACAATTGAAAACATTTGTAGAACTGTTCCTCACTGGGGATTAATAATTATGTGCCATTTGGTCATTATTTTTTCTTATAATTCAGAGTGTAACCGAAAACAATGGTGTAATGTAAAAATAAAAAGATGTTATCGTTATCAGAATACGTTACACGTAGTTGAGTTGCATTGCGAGAATCATTCGAATTACTTTGTTTCATATGGAATTTATAAATAAGACCCAGTTTCATAATACTTGGTTTAAAGTTCCGCTAATCGTTTAAATACAAAGTCGACTTTAATAGTGCCTGCGTTTCCTAATTGCCAACTCTTTCTTCACTAATTTTAAACTGTGTATATTTTGGCAATACGTGCTTTCTCATTCTATTTTTTTTTTTTTCTGGAAACCAGGCTTTCACTTTATCACACCTGTAGTTTCCCTTTTTATTTTTATTCATTTTTACCCTTTAAAAGAACACAATGCATGCTTAGAAAATAAATTGTCATAATTTGTGATAAAAAGGTATTTTATTTCAACAATTTAAATATTGATTATGTTTATGCACTATTGGTGACGGTACAGAAGAAATAGTGCTGACGCAATTCCTTATAAGCGATCATCTCAAACGTTTAAACTTTTTAAAAATTTAAATTATCAAATTTTTGCCGAATGAGTTTTTGCGGCTATGGCTCCATCTACCGGCCATACGTTAGTGTTCGTCTTCTTCGCTGACGTTTTCTTTAGAATTTTAACATTCTTTTTTCACATAATAAAATATTCAATAAGACATTGTGAGTTTAAATAAATTCACAATACATTCCTATTATGTTACATTTAATACATAAACATGTTTCATTATGTGTGTGTATGTATAAGGTTTGTTCCAATAAACGATTCGGAACGATTCAGAATGATTCAGAACGATTCCTAATTTTTTCAACCTATCACAGAGCGTATTTCAGTTACTTGAATTTAGTCACGAATGTAATTGAATGTTTTTATTGGTAGATGAAATACCGAACCGTTTGGAACTGTTTGTTCAAACAGACCTATAATATATATTTTCGAGCTTGTAGTTGAAGCGTACTTTTTTCAGATGGCGCTGTTATTCAACAAATAGCACATTTTGTAGTTTTCTGTTATTGTAACATTTTATGTGCTATCAATGGTGGTGGTGTTATGGCGGTAAGGGTGTCGAAGTGATATTAATGTTTACTATTTTAACATAAATAAACATTAACGTAATTTGAAATGAATGAAATTGTTACGATTACTTTAAGTATGTTATGATGGAACGCCATTGGCTTATTTTGTGTTTAGTGTCCTGCATATTTCAACCTTTGTGCATAAGTTTAGATCAAGGTATATGGGTTACTTTATGATGCAGTTATTTTTAGTTTTATAATTATTTCATTTCAGCGTCATTCTATGGCAATAGCTATATATCCATACCGTTTAAAGAAGCAAAAAGTTCAACAGATATACATTTCAAATTTCGAACAATGTTGCCTAATGCATTGTTACTTCTTGTAGCAGGAAGTACAGATTATTGTATAGTAAGACTTGACAATGGTAGACTTAAAGTGAACATAAATTTGGGTGCAGGAGAATCTGAATTATTAACTACACGTTCAGTTGTGTTAAATGATTTTAATTGGCATGATGTTTTCATTGTTCGTAAGGAAGCAAACTTATCTATTATTGTAGATAACACTCATGTGGTTAAGTAAATACTGCTGTAAACAATCATACAACATAATTTATATTTTTATTTTTAGAAAAATTCTTCCTGGAAAGTTTTTTGAGTTAAATATTAATTCTGGCTTATTTGTTGGAGGTCATGGCAATTATTCAGATTTCTTTTTTGGGCATCATGTTGGTTTTAGAGGATGTTTAGCTGAGGTAAGTTAATTTTTAAATCAATCCACTTATTTTTTATTATGTATCTCACTAAGTATGTTCAGATAATTTAATAGTTGCTGCTCCTGTAAACTATTATTCGTTTTAAACTTTTTTGACAAGGCCAAGAAAATAATTTTAGCAAACTAGGAATACTACATAAAAATGTATAGTCGATAAACTTAGATTTTCCATATATTTTTATTAATATTATGTATTCGTAATTAACAAAACCTAATACTTATTAAAAGTAAAAGTACTTTAATGTCGCTCGGTAATACTTTTAAAGACAAGCTTGGTAAATATTTAATTTAAATGCTTAAATTATGTTTGGTAAAATTTTATTTGGTGAAGGGACACTTCACCTGTATAGCTGCCATTGATTTTTTTTAAATGCATAGTTGTTCTGTTTTGGATAGTTCTATTGAATTAGTTGTTAATGAACTGTAATTTTTTTCAGGTTATGTATAATGGTTTTCTTGTGTTAGAAATAGCAAGACGCCGTCAATCTCAAGCTATTGTTAATGGGGTTACATGGAACTGTGCTTCAGAATTTGATGCTGATTATGATAAACCTATAAGTTTTGTTGAGGATGGAGCTTTTATGGCAATACATTATGTTACCATTCATATGTTAAAGATTCAGGTTGAAATGAAAACATTATTAGAGCACAGTATTTTACTTTTTAGTTCAGGTCCGAAGTTGGACCTATTTGCTGTTGAAATATGGAAAGGAAAGTTAAAGATTACATTAAAATCTCTCAATGTGGTTATAGAA
Source organism: Lethrus apterus (assembly GCA_018397195.1). Classification (NCBI taxonomy): domain Eukaryota; kingdom Metazoa; phylum Arthropoda; class Insecta; order Coleoptera; family Geotrupidae; genus Lethrus; species Lethrus apterus. The sequence continues at coordinate 8,750 of JAFFZR010010308.1, read as the reverse complement.
AATACAAATAATGTGATTGTATCTGATGGACATTGGCACAAAGTATCATTACGTGTAACATCATCTGCAATAGATTTAAATGTTAATTCAAATGTTAGTAGTGTGAAACTTCCACGGGGGCATTTTCCAGAATTTCATGAACAATATTTCATTGGTGGAATAGAAATAAGCAAACGTGCTAGGGCAATGTCAAAGGGTTTGAAGACTGCTGATGATAGTTTTAAAGGTTGCTTACGTCATTTAAGTTTTGGCGATCATAAAACTGGATTATCAGATGTTCACGTTAGTGAAGGATTATTACCAGGTTGTGTATGGGAATATCCCTGCATACACAAACCATGCAGTAGAACAAATAAATGTTTACAAGAGGGATTGAATTCTTATAAATGTGAATGTTATCAAAATGAATGTAATAACAATACCACTGCCAAAGTATATGCAAAGACAAATCCTGCTGATAAATTAGAATTATTATTAGTTGAGCCTTTAGAAGTACTAGAAGGTCAAAATGTTTTAATAACAACTACAAATTTACACGTTATCTTAGATTATCCTAAATATGATATTCGAGATACAGGCATTAAATTTAAAGTTGTTGAAGGTCCTGTACATGGTACAATTGAAGTAACCAATAAAGAAACATTTTTTACGTTGTCGGATGTAGCCAGAGATAAAGTTCATTATGTTCATGATGGTTCCGAGTCTCATAAAGATCATATTACATTAGAGGTAGAATTTTTCACCGGTGAACATTTTATTTTACCATCTTATCTTCAGGGAAAATTTAAATTTACTTTGCAAGTAAATATCGTTCCTGTAAATGATCCACCTGTATTGAAAATACCAAACACATCTGTTTTAAGAATTGCTCAGGTAATTTTTAATTGCATGGAAGATGTTTTATGACTGTTTTACGGATTGTATTTGTAGATAGTGCTCCTAGTTGAATGCATAGTTTTTATTATGAGATGTTTTGACATAAAAACAAAATTAACAGTTGTATTGAGTTGATGCAAGTTAGATAATTTTCCTTTACAATTTATTTTAACCATTAATTTGTTGTGTTTATTTAAGATAAATGTGCACTGTCTGTCTAACCAACATATAAATGTATTGATTTTACATAATTTTAAAGGTAAGTGTTTTATTCTTCCATGGTATCATAAAGAAGAACGTACACATTTTATAATTCAATTAAATAAAATGTTATTTGTATGATTTTGTATATAACGTATTTTTTGTATAAATTTATAAATGTGGCAGGTTCTTATATTGTATGATACTATTCTATTGGAATCGTGCATATTCTCTTTTTGTTATGATTAGAAATTATATAATGCCAACCATTATGCTTTATTTTAGGGAACAAGGAAAATATTAGAAAGCAGTTTACTACAAGTTGTTGATCCTGATACTTCAGTAAAACATTTAGTTTATAATGTTAACAAATCAGACATTGGTCATTTTGAGTTTGTATTTAAACCTGGAGTACCTATATTATCATTTACCCATAAAGATGTTGAGAACAATCATGTAACTTTTGTACACAATCATTCATCATCAAACAATTCTTATATTGCATTGCAAGTATCGGATGGTATTGAAACAAGTTTATTGGCAGAACTAAGAGTACAAACATTTCCACAGTTTTGGAGATTGGAAAACAATACTGGTTTAATATTAATGCACGAAACATCTGCTATCATAACACCATTTAATTTAAGCTTTATATCAAATGTTGCCAATGCAACTGTAAATGCAAAATATCATATAGTTCAAGGTCCACAATTTGGTATGATAGAACTTGAAAAAAATGGAGGTGTGTGGGAAAGTTCTGTTATTTTTACAAGTGATGACTTGCGACAACATCGTGTTAGATATCGACACATAACGTCAATGCCAGACTATGATGAATTTCAGGTATAATATTAATTTATTCATATTTTCGTTCTGGTGTAATTTTTATATTTGGTATGGTTTATTTAGGACTCTACCTCATAAAGATTTGTTTTTTTTTTTTTCAGTTTCGAGCATCTTTAAATATGTCTCTCCTATACATATTTAGAATGACTTTTGCCAAATGCGAGTTAAGTGTGAGGAAAAGTGCCACATTATATTTAAATTCGTCACAAGAAGCGACACTAAATGAGTATGTTTTAAAATATCAAACTCATCCTGTAGCATCATTGACAACATCTATTACATATCTTATAACACGTCCACCTACATATGGATACCTTTTCTCTGCAGTTTCAAAGTATCGTATGAAGTATCATGACACTTTTACTCAAGAAGATATACTTTCTAATAATGTTAAATACAAATTGCACAGAAAATCTTATTCTATGATTATAGATACATTTTTATTTAAAGTCATGGCACCTGGTTGTAAGAATGTGGCGGGAAATGTTACGATACTACATCAACCTATGAATGACACACTGATGAGTGTTCATGCAGAATTTGAACGGTTGCAAGTAGAAGAAGGTGAAAAGATCAATATAGGTACAACACATTTAAGTATCAAAAGTAATACTATAACTGACTTATTTTTTAATATTACTGTACCACCACAACATGGTCTTCTGCAAGTTGTTAAAAATGAAATAATAAGAAATAAAACAAATTACTTTACTTTAAGTGAGTTAACTTCAAACCAATTATTTTATGTACATGATGACTCGGAAAGCAAGTATGATTCATTTAAATTTATGGCTTTATCCAGGGAAGAAGAAAATTTTCAATACGTCGAAGTTTTTCATATAGATATTTTGCTCAAAAATGATAATAGTCCAATAAGAACTGTAGAAAAAGTTTTTTATGTGGTTGTAGGTGGACAAAAGATATTGACAAATGAAGATTTGGAATATTCCGATGCTGATATAGATACTCTTCCATCTGAGATAGTGTATACTTGTAGAGAATTACCAAATGGAGACGTATACAGTGCCAAAAATACCTCGATAAAATTGTCTCAATTTACACAAGAAGATTTAAATAACAACGAAGTGGTTTTTAAACACAAAGGTCCTGAATATGGCAAAGTTCGATTGTGGGTTACTGATGGTCAGTTTTATGTAAATGGTGTATTGGAAGTACAGGCTTCAGGCCCATTTATTCGAGTTTTTACTAATAAAAAACTTATTGTGAAACATGGCTCAAAAGCTGTTCTCACAAAGGAACATTTATCATACACGACAAATCTTTATGCATATGATGAAGATGTTATTTATGAAATTACAACTAAACCTAATTTTGGGATAATTGTTTCTGAAGAAAAGTCCGAGGTATTATATTTTTTTACTTGTATACTTTTACATGTATAATTTTTATAATAATTATTCAATATTTTCTGGAGATTCTTCATTTTACACAAGCCCATATAAATTCGGGAAGAATATTTTATATAAATGAGTTGACTACTGCTAGTGCAGATGAAGTTGGTGTACGTGTTCGTTGTAGAGATGCGATTACTGTAGCCCAAATAAGAATATGGATGCTACCATCGAGTTATTGGGAGCCTTTAATACTTAAAACATCTAAGTCACTTATTGTGGAAGAATCAACCAGTGCTCTCATAAATGGAGGTGTACTTGAGGTAAGAATTCCTTTTTTTTTTCTATTAACATTTACAAAAAAAATCTATACATTTTTGTAGGTTTTTCAACGTGATGTACCTTCTTCAGCCATAACTTTTCACGTAACGCATTTACCTGAAAATGGATATTTAAGTGTTTTGCCAGCATTTAAAAATTCTGATGATCAAACAGCAAATGTTCGATCATTTACTCAATCTCAAATGAATGAAAATCGCATAATATATATTCAGTCTGTAGCAAATGAAACTAATGATCGTATCTTTTTTAATGTAACTAATGGTATGGTTTGGTCACATGATATTATGTTAGATATAACAATTATACCTGAGCATATATACTTGGGAAGTAATACGTTGAAAGTTGATGAAGGTGGAAAAGTGAAAATTACATTGGTGCACGTTTTTATTCAAACAGATTATTATAAACCAAGAATAACAGATTATATTTTGTTAGAAATACCCAAACATGGCTGTATACGGATTAGACAGGTGTGTGCAAAATTACACAAATTTTCTCATAAAGAGTTAATATCTGGATTAGTAGAGTATGCACATGATGGTTCTGAAAATTTAAAAGATGAAATTACAATTATTGCTTTATCTGGTCAAAAACGTAGTTTCCCTATAATTTTACAAATAGAAATATTACCAATAAACGATCAAAGACCTAAAATTGTTAATAATACAGGTTTAACAATGTGGGAAGGTGGTGTGGAAGTTATTACAAATTCGATGTTAGGTATTTGTCAGTAAATTTGTGAGACCATTTTTATATCATTTTATTTTTAGCTGCTACCGACGACGATAGACCACATAACGTTCTGCGTTATCATGTGTTGGGTTGTTGGTGGGGAAATGTTTCACTACTTTCAGACTCGCAAACATCTTTACAATTTTTTACTCAAGATTTAGTTGATAAAAAGTTGGTTGCATTTCGACATTTAAGTATGTTGTATAGTTATGTTTTTATTTTTTCTCATTTTTGTTTGTTTTAGATGGTACTGAGGCTAAATTTACTTTTAATGTCACTGATGGTTTGCATAGTACAAGTGAACATACATTTGTTATAAAGACCAAACCGGTTGTACTTAATTTGACTTTAAAATTATTACATATATTTCCATTACAAAGAAAATATTTAACATCATCGTATATTTCAGCGACAGTATCTGATCCAAACAGGCAAATTATTTTTGAGGTTGTAATTCCACCATCATTAGGTCGTTTAATGATGGAATCTGAAACGCCTGGAATATTTCGTGCAATCAGTAGTTTTACACAAAATGATTTGAACAAAAGTCGAGTTTTTTATGAACATACACATCCATTTGCAGACTTATATGCAAATGATTCATTTATATTTAATATTAGAAGCTATCTTGCAGCACCTTTATTACATCAGAAATTGAATATTGATATTTCTGTTTCATCAGGTGGTTTGGACGCTTATGTAAATATTCCAGAAATTAAAGTTAACGAAGGTGGGATAACAAGTGTATCATTAAATTTATCTGGTGTTGTTTCTTTTCTGGAAAATCACGCAGGTTTAAGATCTCCAATTATTCATGCGACTGCATCAAATCCTCAACACGGACATGTTTTCTTACAAAATAATTCTAATGTGACTACTTACACTCAGCACCAATTAGAATCTACACAAGTTTTATATCAGCATGATCATTCTGACTCATTAGGTGACAATATATACTTCTCTTTGTATTTAATCCCTGGTTACATCATGTTATGTAATGTTACTGTGCCAGTTATAGTTGTTCCTATAAATGATCAACCATTTAAATTAGTAACTCCTGCACCAAACTTGGTAGTAGTTCAAAGTGAAAATCACACAATAACAAAAAGTGAGTTATGTACTGAAGATGCCGACACACCCGCTTCTGAATTAATATATGATATTATATCAGGACCTAAAGAAGGACAAATTGTCCTTATACCTGACGGTATATCTATTACACATTTTACTCAAGCTGATGTAAATGACAATAAACTTGTGTATGTTCATAACGGCACTTCATTAACTGATTTGTTTCATTTGAGAGTCTGGGATGGGAAGTTTCGACCTGAATATACAGGTTTTGTAATACAAGTAATACCCATTCGATTAAATGTATCTGCAGGATCACCTGTATTTCTCCAACAAGGTTCTAATGTTGCTCTTTTATCAGAAAATCAGTTTGTTATCAAAACAAATGCGAATAGAAATAATTTATATTATGCAATTAGAACACCTCCTAAACATGGTGTTTTATATGTCAAAGATTTACTTGCATCTAGATTTAGACAAAATGAAGTCATAAATAAAAACGTTATGTACATGCAAACAGACATGACTACAGCAAATGATAGTTTTGTCGTTTTTGTGGGAATTTTCAGTGGAAATAAAACTGTTGGCTCTGAAATTGTTGTCATTATAACAGTTCAGCCACTTATGCAAATTGGAAACGTTACAGTATTAACACGAGAAAGTAATCGACTTACATTAAATGTATTAGATGCAACTCCACTTGCAAAGTTGACAAGTAGCAATCCCCGATATAGTTTGTTGCAAAAGCCCAAATATGGAGAAATACGAAAAATTATTCGAAGTTCTGGCGAACACAGAAATGTTCTTGATACAGCGGTTAATACTTTCAGTCATGAAGAAATACAAAGTGGATTAATCTATTATGTTGTTGATGATATTGAAGTGGGTTGGAATGGGATACAAGATCGACTGGAGTTTATATTAGCAGCTAGTATTTTCCAACCTGCCCTTGGTGAATTAAAAATAAATATACGATCTGCATTACTCAATGAGATTTATTCAACTTTAGCGGGGCCCAACGATCCAGCTGGTCACGAAGGTGGTATACATTTTGCAAGCCCCAATATGACTAGAGATTATTTTTTAATTGGTAAGTAAATGTTTTTAGCTCATGAATCTTTATTAATTACATTTTAAATAGTGAGTATGGTTGCTGGTGTTGTTATACTAGGAGTTGCGGTTATAATAGTGATTAAATGTCGTTCATTTGAACCTGAAGAACTTAACAAAGAAGAACAGTGCCTGCAGCCTATTCCTTTACCTAGACCACCAGATAGATTAATGACGTCATCACCACAATTAAAACATACTCAAGATGGATTTTCTTCTCCTTTACTCACTGCTCTTCCTCAATGTAAAGTCACACCGTTGAATAGAAATGAACTGGATGCGCATGCACGTTATCCTTATGGTGTTGATGAACATGCTGATGAGTGGAGCAGTTGCGATGCATCAGATCCCGCTTGTCCCAGTAGAAACATCATGCTCCGTAGAAATCAGTACTGGGTGTAAGATTTTTATATACTATTTATAAGTAATAAATACTAGGTTATTTTATTAATTTTTACTTTGTATTACATGATATATTTATGCAACCCATATGTATATTTTCCTGATGAATCTTGTTTTGTTTTTGTAATCTAGGTATAAAATATTATAAATTACGTTATATTTTTATAATACATGCACTATATTTTAAATTATGTCTTTCAGATTAAAGGGACATTAGTTCACATTACACTCGATTATAATGAATTGTAATTTTTAAAATATCTTTAATATTTTAAATATTTGTTTATGCTCTTTATTCTGAAAGTATTTAATCTAACTGGAAAATATGTAAGTTTTTTACGTTATGTTAAGTGTAAGTGATATGATTGTTTTTATATGTACACTGTTTTTATCCAAATCACTGCCTTGGAAAAATTCATTTAAGAGTTGAATAAATTAAAAAAATATTATTTTACGAGTATCTGATGTATGTATTTTACCTTATAGGTAAAAAATGTTTATTCCAATGCCAGTTAATTAAAAGATGCTGAAAGCTATTTTTGCAATTTAGTGCCAAATTCTCATTATTGCTTGGAATGTTATACATACAAATATAGATGCATTTCTTCCGAAAAATCTACAGAATCATTGAAAGTAAAAGTTTTTGGCACATTGGCTGCTGCATTTATTAAACAAGTGTCTACATTGAATCTAGTGCAAAATATTTGCGTTATTAAATGATTTTGTAATTTGATATTTAGTGTTATATCATAAAGTAATATATATGTATATTGCAATAATCTTTAGTAATAATTCTGTTCAATAATTCGGAAGAAACACATTTGTGCAATTAGTAATAAACAAAGTATACTATGAACATAATTTTTTATACGATGTATTTTATTTTTCGTTATTTTTGTCTATTTTGTGTGTAAAATAAATTCTCATTAATGTTATGTACCTTTATTTTATCAAAATCAATAAATAGAGTTTTCTTATGTTATTTATTGTATTATTATATTATTATAATAGTAACAAGAAAATAATTATAACTGTATGAAAGAAAAACACTGGACTAGTGTTCATTTTATTAAGAAGATTCAAGTGTTCCCTAGAAATTTTTTGTATGTATCAGTGTACAGCTCTGTTGGCCACTTCTGGCAGCAGAATTCATTTTCAAAATGTATAATAACTATTTAGCTACTTACTGAAAAAAGTAGTTCAGATGTTTAATATTTAACTTCTATATTTAAAAAAACCACAAATAGCTGGGATTTTCGTGGCGTCGTAATCACTCCTAACGCGCAGATAATTAAAAGGCAACAATAAATATCCCTCTACGTGAAAACAGAAGCAATTTCTTCTGCATGGCAGTCGACAGAAAGAAAATGAATTTACTGAATATCAAGTAAAAATGTAATCCTTTCCCTTTTCAGAAGTCTACGAAAGAAGAAGATAAAAGCAACAAAAAACGACGAGCGATACAAAATGCAAACTCGACGAAAAGATACTAATTTACCCAAAGCTATTAGGGAGTTTTTGTAAACCAACGATTTAAACGTATCTCTTTGACGCGAACGTTAAATGCTACGTTACGGCGTCACTAGTATGGTAAACTAAAATAGAGTTAAAGGTCTTTCTTATGAGGCATGTTTGTATTTGTACGTATCGTGATTGTCAATAATGTCAAGTTTGTTTTTGTGGAATATATTAGGATTAGAGATTTATGGATTTATGCATATGTTTATTGTTTGATTTTTTAAACTTATGCCGATTATGTTGTTGTTAAATAACTCAAAAAACTGACAGATGGTCGAGTGCGATCGCGTATCTCCGGCT
>JAFFZR010010307.1:0-21303 GCA_018397195.1 Lethrus apterus | reverse complement strand
TGTAATCAGTAGAAAAAACTACTCATTTTTGATGTATTGACCAACACTGTAGCTTATCTAATAACGAAGTTATCCCATGTGCGGTGACCTGTATTAATGTCGTCGTAGCTCTTTTGTTTTTCATTTCTGGGTTATAGTAGTATAAGAAGATTTTGTGCAAAATTTCATTTTCTACCGACTGCTACATTAATATACAGGTTGTTCCGTTTAAAAAAATCTAATTATCTGAGTTAGATCTGAAATGTGATGCGCAATTGTTTTTTTGTGTGGACCGTTGTAATCAGCGGAAAAATCACTGCATCTTTGCTAATTTAACCGACTCTGTAGCTCCAAAAATAACGAAAATAGCAATAGTGCGCAGATAACTTTGAACACCCTGTATAGTCAAACACGATAACGGTCTTGAAGTTTTTAATATTTGATTTCGCTACGAAAATACTTCCAGATTATTTAAAATTCATCTTGTTTTGCGCCAATTTACTCAACTTGACTGAATATTTATTCATTTTAATAATTAATGCGAATTTATGCCGGGACTTGTCATTTATTCGCTCTCAAACTTCCGAGCTTACTTGATTACGAACAAAAAGACAACATAAGAAAAGTTCCGGAGAAAATAGATAAGCAAAGATAATGTAGTTTAGATCTGACAACATTGTGTTAATAACACACAATGAGACAGCATCTTAATTATTCGAACGGCGGTCTCATTAAGAGTCTTTAAATTACAAGCGCGTGATTAAGTTACAATTTTGATAATAATAATAATTAAACTGCTCGTTGGCTGTGGTGTAATAAAAACATCGGACATTTTTCACGATAATTTCAAGTGACAACGTTATAATTAATTGATATAGCATAAGTCGCTTGTTCCAGGATATAAATTAACATAACTTTTAAAGAAGGAAACTACCCGCGATGTCAAACGTGATATAAAGTTTTGGCTCAACAATACGCTCAAAAGTTGGGCAATACAATAAGGGTGGCAGGGTGAAATCCCGACAGAAATGTTCGAATAAACTTCATCGTAGATAGCCACTAAAACTTGTGCGTCTGAGATTTCCCATTCGCATTGAAAGGAAAATTGGAAATGCATATAAATGAAGAATGTAAGAATTTAGAGTATTTCAAATTATCGATTTTGTCGAGAACTTTATTTGTTTGATTTACTGGGACGTATCGAGAGATTGTATGTTTATGTATGTCATATCGTATTGGTTTCTATTATTTTTTTAGTAAATATATTCTTTATTTGCTTTATCTATATAAAAGCTACTTTTTAATTCTATATATTCCTTCCAATATCCGTCCCTATCCGTCCATTTCAGTTCTTCGAGCTTGTGACAAGTGGTGAGAGGGAATAACGGAATAAAATATTTCACACGCTTTATGAAGCTTTCACTTAAACAACTGTAGCTTAAAAACGAAAAATAATAATATAAATATATTTTTTAAATATATTTATATTTTTTTTACAGCCTGCTTATTGAATTCTGAATACAAATAGAACAAATAGCAAAAGCTCAATGTTATTAAGAAATTAATCTTAGTTTTAATTTTATATTTTGTCTTCTAATATATAAAATTTAAAACACCTATAGTTGAATGTATTCAAGGACCTCAAATAAAAATGTAAGAAGCAAAGAAACTGGATAAAGCTCGAACTTTTATAAGGAAGCTTCGCATTCGGAAAGGTCTGGCCTCATGGTCAGGCTCAGATACATGGAATGTTTACGAGCTTGTCGATTGATGTTTAAATTGACTTTTAAAAGTTCACGACTACAAAAGTTCCTGTGAAACTTTATGTCCTCTCTATATGAAGTAATAAATATCATTATCCTTATCTTTTTTTTTCTTTCTTGAGCGTGCAACCAAATTAAAACTCAATTAATTAAAATATATTAATAAATATATTTTATTGCACAACTTGAGTTTTAATTTGGTTGCACGTTCAAGAAAGAAAAAAAAAAAGAAAAGTATTCTATCAACCAACAATTTGACACTAATAACATCATTATCCTGACACTTTATTATCATTTATATCATATGTATTAAAATTCTAAATGTATTGATTATTTGAAATATTTTTTTAGTATTCACTCTGATAATGTAGTTTGCTAATATCATTTGATTTAATAATTTTTAAAACTTTTTTAAATGCGTCCACCGAAAAATTGTATTCTTGGTATTGTACGTTTTGTGCATTATAATTTATGATATATTGAAATATTGCATAAAAATTCCGGTCGAAGTGCCCATACAACGGCATTTCGAATGCACACGTATTTCAATTTCAGGAATTTGATTGCATATAGGAATGTTGGAGTTTATCTAAGAAACCGTCCGACGGATGGAAAAAGCTTGGTTATTCAAGAGGAATTTTTGCAAAAATGCCGTGATATCGTTTGTTCCTCTACGACTTATGAACTGCAGATGGAAATTAAATTTGTTTAATGTTTAAACATTATTTTGACAGATTCAGTTTATTATGTTTCGATATGTTTGACAGTTCACACTTTGATAGTTTTATATGCATATGATTTTATTATTGTGGTTTAAATTTAATCTAAAATTTTTCAAATTATAATATTTATACGACAATTAACATTTTAACATATTTGACATTTAATCCAAAATCTTTATAATTATTTCATAAAAATTCCATTTTTTAATGTTGTATTTTTTTTAATTACTTTTTGCCTTAAAGTGCATTTCATTCACATATACACTGTGCAGTTTTATTACGTTGAATCCCTATTATTTGCGTTTGACATGGCTTTGTGCTTTTGTACTTGTCTCTGAAGTTAAATTTCATATAATACGAAGCGAGTTTAAACGTAATTAAATTTTTTCTCAATAACAATTTCTACGGTAAATGAATTGAGTGCACCTAAAGAGTGCTCTTTAGGTGCACTTCAATACTGGTTATAAAGGTCTCAAATAATAAATTTCAATTATCCGCACCGTTCGTTTACTAAATACGTGCATTTATGAAATATAATCGCTTCTTTCATTTATTTTAATTGTTTTCAATTTTGGAATGTAAACATTCATGTTGGTAATTCCACCATTTTACATTACAGGAACGGGTAAATGAATTAATTGGGTAGGACATTCAAATGTAAAAGAAAATTTGTGAAAGTTATTTTTGAATTTTCTGTCGACTGTAGTACATGTGTGGCAAAATTCTGAAAGCTTTTTGTTTCCTTTTTCTACAAACATTTTACCACGAAGTTACACCCCTAATTAAAGGAACTTTCATATTCGGCGGTTTTTTAATTCTCTTCTAAAACACAGATGGCGTTGTGAATTCGCCTAGGTCAGTGATGGCGAACCTTTTTGAGAAGTGGGTCAAATTTTGTTCATTATTTTTTTAATATTAGCCCGTGGGTCACCAAATCGGTGCCCCCCCCCCCCCAGTGGTAAAAAGGGTCCCAATAATTTGTAAACACCGAAAATTTGTAAACAGAAAAACTTAACAGTTGACCATTTTTATGGATCTCGCTTTTAAAATCCTCTAAAAAGGTTTTCGTTTACGTTTTTTAATATTTTCGTTTGTCTGTTCCTCTTTTATGACATAAAAAATAAGTTTATTAAAATCAACGCGTGGGTCATTTAAAAAGGGGGTCAGTGTCTGACCCGCGGGTCATAGGTTCGCCACCACTGACCTAAAGAATATGGTTTGCCTTTATACAGTCGTCCGGGATAAGACTGCACAACATGGAGAAATTTGAAATTTTGAAGACTTATTAAAGTAAATGATTATGGATGATTATGGCAATCATTCCAAAACTTTACCAAGATCTTCTTGTGAGATTACAGATCACACCTGAACTTTTTCCTCTAAAATTTGAGTAACTGGTATGAAATAACGCGTTCACAAAGAAAGTTCCAATAACGAAAAATTAAACCAAATGGAGTCATCTATTTAACCTTGTCTATCTCTTATCGTTTACGATATCCTCTTACTGTGCAATCTTATCCTGGACATATTCTAAAGCTACAATCTATAAAAAATATTACTCCTTTCTTGCATGCACGGAAGTGGAAAATAAAATCTCCTAGGTCTCCTCAACGCTGGATCGATCGCATCGATCTGTTCGTAGCACCGATAACGATGACACCTGGCATATTATCCAAACCGTCCGTAAGTGCAAGTGGCTACCTTATTGCACTTATGGACGGCATAAATAATATGCCAGATTTGGATAATACGCTACAATGCACTTGATCATTTTCTTGCGATCTAACTGTCGCCAGACCGTCGAGCTCATCGAAAAATATTATCGAAGGTCTGTTTCTTGTGGCTGAAATTAAAACGAGTTTTCGTTTACGTTAACAGATTGTGTGTACCTCATTAAATAAGTCTCTAAGTTTTCTTTCCGATTCTCCAGCCCATTTATCTCAAATATCTGCCCCTTTCCTTTGGTAAAATGTAACCTTGCCATTTCCATGTCTGTTTAATTCTGACGCGTCGGCGAACAAGTTTTTCCAGTTCGAGGGCGAAAAAACTCTTAGATGCTTTGACATTAAAATGTTTATAGAGAGTCTATAAGAATTTTAATGTTAAAGCACCTAGGGATGTTTTATAGACATCTCCCTACACCAAAGGGAATATGGTAATTTCCCTCAACTTCCCTTAATATGATTTGAAAGGCCCCCGACTTGAGGGAAGCCTACTAATTTTTTACTTCCTGATCTGAGACAAACGCGATTTCTATTCGGTGCCGTAATCATAGCAACGACGACAATTTACAAAAAGATTTCCATGAAATTTAATTTTTTGTAAAATACACTACGTAGAAAATAAGTTAGAATTTATTATTTACGCCAGTGTAGAAGGAATTGGAAGGTATTTAATTAAATGTACAGTCTAGGCGTTGATTGGTCTAGATCAGATAAAATATGTAGTACAACCTCAAATTTCTGTTACGTCAAAATTTTGAAATTTTCCTGTTGTGTGTCAACCCACTGAGTTATGAAATGTAAGTTAAAGGTAAAGAAGTCTATGATGTTAGTAAGTTTTCGTGCCATTGTATACGTCTAAAATTATATTTAACGTTTAATAAATTATTAAATGAAATGTAGATTTTGACATTAAAAAGTAAAACTACACCATAACAATTTATTGACCACATTTATCTGACCTATTTAAAAAAAAAAATACATATGACATTTAATCGCAAAGTTTAAAATATTACGAGTGAATTAATGATATTTTCCGTGATAGAAATAAATAATGGGGTTTAAACGACTCACGACGCCGCTTTCTGATAGCGTTGCATATCCTCTCTCAATTCCAACTCTTACGTCTACGTAGTGAATCTGGTAACCCGAGAACCTTATGGAAGACTGGATAACCAACCCCGATTGATAGTAGATTCATTGCTAATGAAAGTGGAAAAGGTAGTCCTCCGATCATTAGGGGTCCAACCCCAAACAGGACTAATAACCATGTACTGTCCTGCATTTCTTGAAAAAAATTGTTCAATTCTTGCGCCATTTTAAACAGAAAGTTAGAGGTTTAGCTAATTTAACGAAGTCCTTGATAAATTTGTGATAGTATCCAATGAGTCCTAAAAATCCTTTGACCTATTTAGTAGTTTTTAGAATTGGAAAATTTAAAATAATCATTATTTTATCTGGGTTAAAGCTTTACCCCGTCAAGTGATCCAAATATACAACCTCTATATGAAGAAATTCAATTTTATCCAATTGGATTTTAAAGTTTAATGCTCGTTTACTGGAACACTTGTATGAGCGTTTTGAATTGTTCCTGCAGAGATGTTGAAAGAATGATATCGTCCAGATAGACTAGGCATATTTTATGTTGTATTCCTCTTAAAATATTATCCATCATCCTGTTGAAGGTGGTGGGTTATTCTTTAGTCCGAACAGCATTCTATTCATAATTTATGTAGAAAAAGTCTTCTCGATATGTGTTCTAAAATATTGACTTATTCTTAGTTTGTCCAGTATATCTGTTATAGATTGAGTATTTATCATCAATTGTTTGTTTATTAAGATCTATAGTCTATGACGATTCCCCATTTTCTCTTTCCCAAAACATCTTGCTTTTTTGGAACAATCCAAATTGGACTACTCCAAAGGGAGATTGATGGCTGTATATTTGTTCCAGCTTGGAGTTAATTTGGTTTCGAATTCTTCCAGGAATGAGGTCCACCTGCTAGCTTTTACGGTACTTGAATTGTAAACAGACATCAAAGAAACACATAATTTTATGTATTACTTACACACGTAAAATTCTGCAAAACATTATTTAGCAAAATTAAAACTCATTTTAACAAATTCTCGATTGGAATCTTAAACTTAACGTCACTGCAACTTTTACTTCATTCTATATTAGTTTTGCGTTAGAAACAAATAATTTTAATTACCTAATTCATTTTGAAAGAGTTTAATTTGCATATATTATAATAAATATATTTTCTTATACACTTAAATAATACACATATTAATATACAATCTGTTTGTAAACTTCATTAAATTACATTTAATAATCAGAAAGTTTCATGGCCGGTAACAGTATAATGAAGAAAAGAAGTGATGTTTCAAATTTTTATTTTTACAATCAAAAATAACATCGTAAATTATAGGCATATTTGTTCATTACATTATGCATCTTCAAGGTCCTTTCAAGAAATTACGTTGTAAACACAAACAGCTAAATTTTAAGTAACACTTTAAAATTACAGTAAAAGATCAGCCTTCTTACTTGGCAGTGATTTGTTCATTATACTAAATCTTTGGTTATGTTTTATTTAAAGAAGTACAAAAAAATAAATACTTTTTAAAAATTAAAAATACAGAATGCAACAGAAACCTAAAATACTAATACTCCTTTTAAAATTAAAATATTTAAATTAAAACTACAAAATTTAAAAAAATAAACCTAATATCAATTTGTTTAAAAAACTCGATCTGTCATAGACAGATTTACTAAAATTATTTAAAAGTCCACAAAGTTCAAAGATGTAATTATGATAGCTGAAGAAAATTTCAAACAACATTAAAGCTTGCTAACTCATCAATTTCTTTTTTGTATCTCGCCAGTTCGTTTCGTAACTCCTACAACATTTCAACAGAATTATTAATTACACTATAATGTTGCATTGCTTACATTTGGTAACATTTTTCTGTTACTTGTTCTTGAATATCTTTTAATTATTCGGCTTAATTGAAAGTGTAAATCCAGTAGTGATTGCAAAGGTTGATTGTGAGTTATTTTTACAATGTCATCTACTACTTTACATAGTTCTTCTTCGGAAATATTTACTTGTTCTTTAGTAAATGATTCTTCTACAGCTGTAAATATATTTGTTAGTTAAATACAAATTATTTATGAAACCATACATATTTCATGTAATGCTTGATCCACATCATCAATGTCTAATGTGTCTTCCAGCAACTCAGATGGACTCATTAAATCACTTAACCGTCTTTTGGTGTTAGGTGACCTAAAAATGTAATAAATGATATAAAAAGCGTTATTTAAGAAATTAACTCACTGCAGAGGACTAGATAATTCCATTTTATGGTTAGAAGAAGTATCACAATTAACTGTAAGTGGTGTTGTACTTTCAGACGTTTTTTGATTTGATGACATTTCCTGACTTTCTTCAGATATCGCAAGTCTAATAGGTAAATCATCTGTGGATGGCAGTACCGATTCAATCTGGCAAGCTTCAATATTTTCCTTGGATTCATCATCAGAAGATTTGTCATCATTCTAAAATTATTACAATGTAAATTTTCAATTTAATAAGTACTAATACTGTGTACACAAACCTGATCATCTAGAGTTTCATTAAGTGCTGGTCTATCTCTGCGTTTCTTTTTCTTACTACCAAGAAAACCTCGTTGCCAACTAGGAATTTTTCTTTTTCGACATGGACTTATACGTGCACTGCTTGTTGTTCCATTTGAATTTACACGAGCATTAATTTTTTCTTCTGGATCGTTACGAGTCTCTGCTTCTGATGTATGACAAAACAATAAAAAACATAATGACAGCATAAAATATACTACCTGGATTTTGTATTTGTAAAAAAGGTGGTAAATATTTAGTAACGCTAGCCTTTCGTTCAAGCCTTTTCTTTGCAATATCTTGACATGTATCTTCAAAGTCACTGTCCATTTCATTTTTAATCAGTGTAAACGCATAATCCCTTAATGAGCAAGCCCTATGTCTTATTTGTTTGTCAGCTGATGTTCTAGAAATTTACTTTGTTCAAACTAGAGGGATTTAAAAAATCAATACAATTAAGTATACTAACCTGGCAGGATTATATTCAAGAGCATTTTTACAAATCAATTCAATATCAATTAAAAAATCTTTGGCACATTCATATCGATGAAAATCTACTTTGGTCATCATTGTTTCAAGATCCATCGGCTGTGTAATAATTTTAGGATAATCAGGTACTTCTTCTGTATCAACTGGTTTTGTAAACATATAAAATCTATTAAAGTAGAACAAAATTGGAACGTTTTTAAAAAATATAAATACATTTTTACTTACAATCTATTATTAGCTAACTTTTTACACATTTCACGTAAAAATATTCTTAATTCTGTCAATGTTCGTTCTTCTTGTTCAAAAACTTTCTTTGCTTGTTCATCACTCATTGGTGGTGGTGGTGGTGGTGTGGGTGCCTTAAGTAATGGAGGTGGTGTCTTTTCTCTCATACGAGGTGGTCTAGGAGGCCTAAGAGATAGATCGACTATTACAGTCTTGAAAAATGCCTTACGACTCTCCATATTAGGCGCATTTATTTGAAACACTTCTTTACGATATCGAGAAAATATATCTTTTATCTGAAACATTTTTCAATGCTTTCCAATTTTGTTTGTTACTGTTGTATGTAACATACTTGTTCTGGCAGGTTATTATATATAGCGTCGGCAGTGGCTAGTAACAAAATAGGACTGTTTGGATCTATATGCATTATTTGCGCTATAAATATTGCTTTCACAGTATCACTGACAAAGTTCCATAATCTATCAATGCTTGGAATGTATAGAACACTTGGTACATTTCTTCTCACTTCATGAAATATCTAAATAATAAAATAACACACAAACATTATAAATATTTTATATGTTCATTTAATAGTTAGTTTTGGTCAACAAGTATTAAATATATTAATTTATCTCACTGTTAAACATTCTTCTTGTTCCTATATCTTACTGCTAAATTAGCTGCGATAATATTGGATACTATATTTTCATTTTGTTTAAGACTGCATGATACCTTTCACAATATGACACAACATGAAGATATTTGTAAAATTACCTGAACACAAGCCTCCTCTGGTGACCTTACACTCTCTCGATATAAAGTAGTCAAATCTAAAATGTGTGCGTGTATGTGCTCCATACTATATAAAATTGCAGGCGCTAAGTGTGTAGTTTGACCATGTTCTGGGCCATTTCCTACCAATAACATTTGTGCAGGTCGTACACCTGCTGACAACTTAACTCTAAAATTAACACAAACATTAAAATTTTCATTGTATAAAAACTAAAACATACTTTGCTAAACTTGGATTGACACCATGTGGAAAAGTTTTCTCCAAGACTGTGATGATATTTTTAAAGGGTTCTTCCAAAATTGGTTTTAGTATTGGTAACATTTTCCTTCCCATACCTTGCCCAACCCGATGTGAAGAAGGCACAAGCAAAGATTTTGCTCTTAAAAAGTCTATTTTTTCAACCTATGAACACAATATATACACAATATATACTGATAAATCTCTAAAAAATCTCACTTTAACAGTTTCAGGATCTAACAGTAACTTATAATCGGCAGTGTAAACTTGAGGATAAGTTCTTCGAAAACTTTGTATCACAGCTTCAGAACACAATGCTCTTAAATCAGAACCACAATAACCAACAGCATTTTCGGCTAAATAACTTAATAAATATTGATTAGGTGGCGTAGACCATTGAGACACATGAACATTTAATATCTCTTCACGTTCCTAAAAGCAAGAGATCAAAAACGACTTATTTAGTTATTCTGTTGAATCAAACTTATGTTGCAATATGCGCTAACAGTTTACATTACTGCACATAATTAGAAACTTCATTCAAATCAAACACCAAAGTTAATTAATTAAATAAATATGACATCACATAATCTTAAAATTCGGTCGTTTTGTGGCATGTAACAATGTAGTATTTATAAATACGAAATATTACAAATAAAGTGATGAAATTTATTATGTCAGAAATATGGCTAGTGGATTTCACAGCTTATATAACTTAGAATTTGATGACTGATTTTTATAACATATTCATTTAAATGTGATGTCTGTCAAAAATACCTTTCTGGCAGGTAAAGGAAAAAATAATTCTCTATCGAATCTTCCAGGTCTTCTTAGCGCTGTATCAATTGCATCGATACGATTTGTAGCTCCTATAACAATGACTTCACCTCGATTATCTAGGCCATCCATTAGAGCCAATAAAGTGGACACAATACTAGCATGTATTTGATCTTGTCTTGATGATCGTACAGGAGCCAAACCATCAAGTTCATCAAAGAAAATTATAGATGGTTTCATCTCAGCAGCCTAAAATAGGTACTAATAAGTAGGGAAAAATTACCTTATCGGTTTGTGATAACTTTACCTGCTCAAACAGTAATCTGAGTTGTTTTTCTGATTCTCCAATCCATTTACTTAGCAAGTCTGCTCCTTTACGCATAAAAAATGAGACTTTTCTTGAGCCAAAGCTACATTCATTCGCCAGTGCCCTTGCGATTAATGTTTTCCCAGTTCCTAATTAAACTTTTTCAAATTTACTGGTGCATTTAAATTAAATGTTTTTTACCAGGCGGTCCATGGAAGAGAACACCTCGAGGTGGTTGAACTTGAAATTTTTTAAATACTTCAGGATACATCATTGGCAGCAGAATCATCTCTTTTAAACATTGTATATGCGAGTCCAAACCTCCAACAGAGCTAAATCTAACCTTTGTGTCTAAACTTTCTGGCCCGATTGGTATTAATTTGCTGCCACCTGCTCCAGATTTTAAAAGCTGTTGTTCATTCTTGGCATGAGTACTTTTGGCATTTTTACTACTACTACAAAAAAAAGATAATTTGTTTATCTTACAAAAACAAAAACTACCTATATTTATTTCGACATCTGTCTTCAGAATCTGATGTATCACTAGAAGATCGAGACATTTTTCTTCTTCTATTGAAACGTAATCTTGAACTCAACTTTTCCTTTATTTCTCTAGTTGGCAGTGGATTTTTATCCATTACTAAAATTATAAAACACACCCTTACTTGTGAATATACTACAGAAGTTAAAGGCAGAATATCATAATGAATATGACATCCAACCTTTTACTTCTGATGTATGTACAAATGAGTAATTACAGTTAGATTGCTTAGCTGGTCGATCCCGTAATGAATAAACTTTTTCCTCTTCTGAAGAGCTTGAAGAGTCTATAATTGACAATCATTAAAAGTTATTTACAACTTGTTTCTAATATGTTACCTAAGATTTTTCTATTATTGCTTCTAGTTCGAATTGGTGAATACTTATCATCCAGAATTGTACTATTTTGTTTACGGGTATTAACTTTATATTCACTTTCTGAGGACTGATCCTTACTGCCTCCTATAGAAGAAAATTGTAATTTATTCACAATTTAAAAGATAGTTTCCTACCTTGATTATCTTCATCTTCCTCCTTTTCTTTAATATCTGTCACTTCATTTACTTTTATATTTTCCTTATCCATATTGTCGTCATCTTCTTCTAATGGTTCTTCTTCCCTTTCATTATCATCCTCATCATCATCTTCATCATCTTCACCATCATCAGGTTCTGTTTGTTTACAGTTTTTGCTTCTTCTCAATCTGCCATTTGCTTTAGAATTCATTGTACTGCTGGTATTTTTATTTTCTTTATTGTAGGAATCATTATGATTCCTCAAAGTTCTGCCCGATGTATTCCTAATCTCTTCACCACTTTTTGATCTCCTCCTACCTGTATTTATTTCAGTAGTTTCATAATCATGTAGATATTTAGTATTTTTTTTAATTTCTCGTCTAGTTGTCATACCATTTAAGTCATGCCTCGTGTTTATTCTCGTTCCCTCTAAAGTCCTATGTGTGCTTGTGTTATTATGATGATCCTATATTATTTTTAAATCATAAAAACGTCATCGAAAATATGCAATAATCACCTCTGCATCCCTACTATCTTCTTCTGAATATTCCACATTGGGATATCCCTTTTTTGGCATTTGGTCATCTGTTAACCATGACATATTTTTGTACTGAAATTTTCTTTTCCTTGTACTCCTTCTCACACCTAAATTCAGGTCTAGATCTACGAATGGAATTATTTTCTATTTAATATAAACTCACCAACTACATCACTGTCTTCTGAATTACACATGGGTGATCGATCCACGTAGGATTTTGCAGTTAATGGTCTCAAAGATAAAGCCGTTCTTCTTTCCATCCTACCCATATGTGACTTTGAATGTCGTAAATGTCTTCGAATTCTAAATTAAATAAAGCATTATTAGGTTAAGAAAGTACTCATAAAAGAATACCTTGGGGAGTAACAGTCATCATCGCTGTCGTTATGACGATAATCCAAATCATTATGCATTTTATGGGATGAATACACAGTAAGGGATCGCCTTTTCTCAAGCGTAACTCTTTTAGGGCAACTTCTAAGTACTCGTTTATTCAAAAGCAAAGCTGAAAATTTTGGAATAAAAAATAACTCCTCCGAGGAAATATGCTTACGGTTAAATTCATTATGCACAAATTTATTCCTCAATTCTCGAACACGTGCCGGTAAGGATGTATTCGCTTGAGAGTGACGGTGTTTCTTAGTTTTACCTTGTGAGCTCCACGAATCCTCTTCACCTTGAGATTCTTCACTGTCACTTGTTGAACCTATATCTGCAGGACCTTCTTTTGTTCTCTAGTGCCAGAATATAATACAAACAACACAAGTTATTCAAATATCAAATTAACCGAAGTGAATAGTTTTTAACATTCAAAAGAATTCTTCTGTATGCTGAATTTTATAAATAAAATATTGGATATATAATTGATAAAGAAGTAAGTTTTAAATTGTTTCAGGATCAAATTACAAATTCAAAATTATTAAATTTTGAATGTTTAATAGAAAATATTCTATTTGGATACTCGACAGGAAACCTGTCATGTCATTTACATGAATTTTAATTTACATACTACATTTTGCGTTGGTACCCAGTTGCACCAACGCAAATTAGTTAATCTTTTATTATTATCTATAGAAATAATTATTATAACAATGGTTTCTATAGAATGTAAATAGATTAATTAATAGAAGCTTGGTACAACTGGACATAATGTCTAGTTTGTTTGATGAAATAGAGTACACTGGTAAATTTGTATGAAAGTGTGTGTGTGATTATAATACCATTACAAACACAAAACTAAAAAATTATATATAATTATGTGACAAACCGAAAAAGAGGGCAAAACTTACAAACTTGTCAAATCATTGGCCAGTTAATCGGCCACACAAACATAATTCCCTTAAAAGTGCTAACTGTCATTTGCACAGTTGAAAAATATAATTTTAAGCCTTCCATAAACGTTAACCGTTAATGGTTACAGTGAATTAAAATATATAAAATCTATAACGGACAAATGTAATCATCAGTAAACAATTTTATGTTTGTTTTAGACAATTCATTAATTTATAAAAAACAAACTCAACAATAAAAAGCATGCAATAAAACAATTTGCAACAAATTTATGTAATTCCCATTCACACCGATAACATAATTTAGAAAACATTATTAACTGAAAAAAAATTATCCATTGTTAAGAGAATTCTAAGACAAACATAACATACCCTAGTACGATAGCGATGACCGCTGTAAGGAACTGAACCACTTAACTCCATGCGGCGGGTGTTCACCATGACACCGCTACCACCTGCTATACATGCCAATATTATCCGAATATTGTATTGTCTTTCAAGAATGGCATTTGTAGTTAATTATTATTATAATTGTTGTAATTAATAAAATAAAAACGCTCAAATTAACCTATGAAAAAATTATGAAATTGGCTAAAAAAACTTTAAAGGTTAACAAAAAATAAAACATTTATACCTCAACTATATACATACAAACAAGAAATCAGATGAGATTTGCTAAAATCCTATTTATTAAAATGTTTATATATCCGTAGGCAAATGTTTAAATGAAAAATAGGATAATACAAATTCGCAACAAAATAACACCAGAAAGATAAACAAAACAAGACACCAGACCCTAAAGAATCATGCAATCAAACGCTGAATATTTTTATGTTATGATTCCAATCCATAGTACACTTACAGATAGTATTAAATAAACGTTACACAACTTTTCTACAAATGTTCCTTTTCAGAAAATTATTGATAAATTACAACACTGAACAAAACGAACAAGCGATTGACGTAAATTTCATACTACCAACTCTTGTATTATACCAACTTGTATTATAACTAATTATTTATGACCTAGTGATTTTTCTAAGCATTGGCGTAACATGCAAAATATTGACCGATTTACACAATTGAATTAATTCTAAATCTAGTTATTTTTAATGCTTATTCGGCCATTTCAGGATGATATGTAAGGCAGGGAAAATATTCCACATATATTTGAAATTAAATTGTACATTAAACATTTTCCAGTTTGTTTACTTGAATACTAGCACTGTTACGAATTATGCAATATGAAATCACTAATCACAGTAAACCTAAAGTATATGTCATTTCATTCGAGAACTCTGATGTCGTCATCAATGAACCGTCATCAATGCGCAAAAACGAATTATCGTATTTTTCGTTTTTAGTTGGCATCACTTGGCACATTTTAATATATGCAGCGGCATATGAAATTTAGCGTAATTCCCAATTCGTATTTATTATTTATATCAGTTTTTGGTAAGTTTTATAGTTTGTAGTTTATGTTTAGATAGTTATTAGTTTCTTATAGACATTGACTTTTGTAGTACACTTACATAAAGGTATTATTTGACAAGTAAATAATTCTAACATAACTACGCCAATGAACTTTCTCCCACTTTTTGCGCAGATCAATTGATGACGCACAAAGTTCTCACTTGAAATAAACTTATTAGTTATTAGTAAACAAACGGATCACACGGTATATTATTATTATTAATATTCTGGTCGTTCGTCCTTGTGATTAGCATGTTGATTTGTCATTTTGTCGTTATGAATTGTTTAAAAAATATGTATAATTTTAGGTAATACGCGTAAATGTAATAATGTGATTTTGAAAATACGTTAAAATATTGTTTACCTCTCTAAATTATGTGTGAAAATGGAACATTTTATATTGGATATTTTAGGTAAAAATACATTTAAATATATCGTAGATCTACTTCAGATGGTATTGTATCAACAATATATATTGCAGAAAATTATATAGACATTGATTTTTACTTATGGCTCTCTTGGCTTCTAACACCGTTGGTTTTAACATTTCTACTACCTCTTGTAATTGTGTTATTGCTCTATATCACAGCTCTTATTTTATATGTGTATAAATTACATTGGAATCATGTACGTAACACCTTCGATAGTGGTGATAAATGGGGAGCTGCTCGAAAAGCTGTTGCAGCACTTTGGGATGCACATGGTTGGATATGGCATGGTAAATATACCTTTACACTTTCAATTTTATATTTTCTATATTATTTTTTTGTGAAAAATCTTTTTTTTTAAATTATTCAATCTATATTTTTTAATTTCTGTAAAAAAATTATCAATAATTTTCTCTATTCATTTCCTCATTAGTTCCACATATATGCATGAAACTATTATATCTTTTAAGGAGTCTTTTTACAGGGTATGACGTTGATGGACTAGAAAATATAAATGATGATGAAGCAGGTCTTATTATATACTACCATGGAGCTATTCCTATAGACGTGTATTATTTTATGACAAAAGTATTTTTGTACAAAAACAGACTGATACATACAGTAGCTGATTATTTTTTATTCAAAATTCCAGGTATAAAACCAGTTCGTGATTGTGCAAAATCCCTCAATGTGTATAATTTCAGGTTTTTCAATAATAGCAGAATGTATGAAAGTAATTCCAGGTACCGTACAGACTTGTTCTGGTGTGTTAAAAGAAGGAAATTTACTTGCTATTGCGCCAGGTGGCGTTTACGAATCCCAGTTCAGTCAGAATTATAATTTAATGTGGAAAAAACGATTGGGTTTTGCAAAAGTCGCACTGGATGCAAAAGTTGTATGTGTTAAATATAATTTTGTAGGAGATATTTTATGCATCTTTTTTTAGCCAATAATTCCAATGTTCACAGAGAATTTACGTGAAGCTTTCAGGTCAATGAGTATTGGGCGGCGTATATTTTTACGAATGTATGCTGTTACCAAATTTCCCCTTACGCCGATTTTCGGCGGTTTTCCTGTTAAAATGATTACACATGTTGGAAAACCCATACCGTACGATCCTAATCTAACGCCAGAAGAACTGCAAGCCAAGGTAATATTTACTGTAAGTTATGCAGTTATATTTTTCTTAAATTGAACAGGTTGCTGAAGCGATAAATCAACTGGTTAAGAAACATCAGAGATTACCTGGAAGCATAACACATGCTCTTTTGGACAGAATACCATACTTAAGGCACAAAAATAACTTAGTAAAACATAAATAATGATATGTAAATTCTTTCAAATAATGAAACTGAAAGTATTGTACATTCCGTTTAAAATTATTGTTTCAATTTATGTGTATTATTGTTGTAATGGTTGAAGGTTTTTTTAGGTTTAATCTAAAATTGTTATGTTGTGATATACGTACAAATATATTTATTATATTTTTGTGTATAGTATAGGCCTTATATATATATATTTCATGGTTTGTCGTTTTGACAATTCTCCTTATCAAAATTTAGATAAGATACATAAAAAAAGAAATTAATAACTATTGTATATTATACATACAAAAATATAAAATCTGCCAATAAAGATAACATATATAATTTTCATACAATTTTAACTATTTACATTAGAGTTGTGAATTAAATCTTGCTCTCTCTTCAATTCTATTTCTTTCTGTTGATTTTTTATATAATATTCCTTTTCTACATGTTGTTGAAGCCGAACAGCACGTTTCTAAATCATATTGTGGTTAAATTAAATTAGGGTTTAAACACTTATTCGTACCTTCAACTTGAGACTTCTTTCGTGCAACGATTTCATGTCCTTTTTGATATTTATCAATTTATTTTCATAAAGTTTCATACTATCATACATTTCGAGCAATTCAACTGAATTTTGAGTCCATGATAGTTTAAGGTTTTCATTATGTAGCTGCTCAATTAATACCAATTGTTTATCCCTTCAAATAAAAATATTTCGATTACCTAGATTGAAACAGTTGTCATTAACAATATGTGAAAAAACAATCAAATCAATTATACACGTTTCATTGAAGGAAAATGATTCATTTTGTGTGCCGTCGTGGTCAGAAAAATCGACTACTCAAAATTTCAATTGATTGAAGCATGCTTCAAAATGAACTTTAGTCATTTTGACTAAACAAAAAAGCCACAATTAATAGAATTCAGAATGCAATAATTCAAAAGCGATTGCAAGATGAAATCAGCATTCGAGCAATTGCAACGGAATTAGTTGTTAAATCATAAAGGAAAGATGAAAATATTACTTACATGTTTGATTTCTTTTAAAATAATTACTATTTAAGGGCCTGGGTTGAGTATATTTAGTTTATTAAGGTGACCAACTATTTTTTTGTGCACATGGAGGATGGATGGAATGGATTTCCATAGGCCAATTTATTTTTATACGTTGGGATTTGGAATAAAGATATATTCGCTCCGTAATTATTCGAAAGGTCAAAATTTTGTAATAAATAAAGATTTATAGATTGTATGGGTTGGGTTTGAAATTCAAAAGGTGTGCGAAACTCCCAAAAGGAGTACGGTTGGTCACCTTAAGTTTATGTTGTGTTATTATATTATTCACTAATCGAAGAGCATGTTTATTTCTTTGTAATTGAATAAGTTGGATGAGATTGTCAAATACAGACAAAATTAATATTACGCAATCAACATTTTTGAAAATTGAAGTTATTTCACTTTGCTGTAGTCGTTTTCTGTGATCACGATTTTACATGAATGTGCATCAGTTCACTTACGTTAGTTCTTTTAACTGGCTCTTAACATTGGATAATGACGGAACATACAACTTGATAAGACCATTTGATAGTGAATCAACAGTTTCTTTGGTAAAAATATCATCACTAGAAAAAATTACATAGAAAACAAATTTATATATCCATATGCATACCTAGTTATTATTTCATTGGTCATGCTTGTGCATGTATATTAATAATTAAATTCAAATTAACATTAAAACCCTTATCTACGATTAAAACGTCGAGTAGTTAACAACGTTAACAATTATGTAGTCGGTGAACAATATTTACATACTTCGTAAAAAAATTAGATAAATGTATAAATCACATGATTAAGCAGAAGTTAAACATAGCCCTCGTGCATATGAAAATACCATAACATTTTAACGAAAAGCGTATTTGATTTATAGCGATCGGTGACTGATCGGTCGCTGGTGTGATCACTCGTTTACCAGCGGTCAGTGTTCTGTTCATTTCAACGTACCTGTCGAGGATCGTTCTCCGATTACGGTCACTCATCGGTCCCTCGTTGACAGACCAGTGAGAGACAGTTTTTTTATATGACGTCATGAATTCTACCGACCGTTATAAATCGAATACACACGATGAGTGGATCGTGTTTGGTTCCTTCTTGTTCAAACATCTAAGGCTAAACAAGCACAGAAACATACCACTCGTCGAACCGTTCCCAAATTACGATCTCTTAACGGTCCTCGTAGACAGACCAGTGAGAGACCATTTCTGATATGACGTCATGAGATTATAAATCGATTGTGACCGGCCCTTTATGTTCAGTAAAAAAAGATTTATTGGAGACTGGATTCAAATACAGTTTGAAATTTGCCCCTATTATTAAATTCACTTGTATTAACCAACTTGTTCTAATTGCAATTTAACTATGCACGACAGCTATGTTTAGCAAATCTATTGTTATATATGTATAAAAATAATTTTTATTTGATCGAGGACATATTCGACATCGACTTCAAAATATGGATAATGATCCGTAGGATCCGTTCATGATAATGATCCGACCATTTCATAACTTTTAACAAGTCTGTATTACAGGATTTAAAATAAACCTTAAATTTTTATCTCTAGAGTCGTTCCTTTAATTTCACATTTAACTGAACATTCGAACGATAGGTATTTCTGAGTGTAACATAGCTCAGCCCTGAGCAACACATCAGATAAGTTCTTAGCTTATGAAATCCAGAATTATGTTCAAAAGTTCACCAATTTAAACAAGTAAAATTATATTTGGTAAGGGTGGCAGATTCCTTGAATAAAATATTTGTATTCTATATAGATAAATATATTTTATAATCTATACATCTACGGGAACAATATTACAACCTAAAAGTCCTATTCCAGCCCATTTTTTTGGGATTAATTGTGTAACAACATATCGATCACCCCTCTTTAACTTAATACCTAAATGTTGTCCTTCTGAATGCTGAACCACAGCACCTATATCAGCAATTTTTGTAAAATTTGTTGAATTTACAGAACCAAACTCGACTATAAGATCATTTACTTCCAATCCCTACAAAGATGTTTTAAAGAATACATATCAATATCAAATAATAAAAACTATAATAGCTTACTGAATATTCAGCAGGTGATCCAGGACTTACTAATGTAATTTTGGCAAATGGTGTTTTATGAATTACATTCACAGGTCTTTCATTATCTGTTATATTTTGTGCTACGATGCTACATCCGGAAATATCAGAATTGTAGTACCCTTGCAAACCATTTTCTATTTGTTTCATTACAGCTTTGTGATCATTTTGTAAACCTAAAATGTTCAACAGTAAAGGGAAAATTTCTAGATTGATTTCATTTCATTACATATTATTCGATGTCTTGCATGTCGTATTTGGTAAATATCTACATTGTTAAGAGGAAATCCTTCAGTATCCACTAAAGGATCTGTCATGCCAACTCCATTCTTAAATATATGCTTTCATTTATTTTAGAAAAACATAGGAATACCTACTTTCGTTAAAATTGAAGATAATTCCTTTATTTCATCCTCAATTCGAGATTTACGATCCATTAATCTGAGAACTTCTTCACGGATTTGCTGACTCATATTATCAGACATAACTTATTTTTAAATGGAGAACACCTTTTTATTAGTGGAATCACTAAACTGCTTTTGACATTTGTCAAAAACTAACAATACACCGAACTAGAGCTCGTTTAAGTTTAGCACTCGGATACGTCATCAATTGATCTGCTCGAATAGTAGGAGAAAGTTCATTGGCGAAGTCTGAACGCGACAATCCAGTATAGGTTAGAATTATTTACTGATAATAATGTAAGTACGCTATAAAAGTGAATGTCTATAAGAAACGAATTACTATCTACATATAAACTATAAAACTCACCATAAACTTATGCAAAAAAAACATTGATTAAAATGTACTAAATGATGCCAACCAAAGACGAAAAATAAGAAAATTCGTTTCTGCGCATTGATAACACACCTAAAACATAAACAGGCTCTACCAACCATAGATACCAACATTACAACTACAATATTAACATTTTTGAAGGAATGGCTGGTTTGATCGTAGTCTGAAGTGTCTTGGCTTCGATTCTCTCTCATGTCCGGCTCGGTTTAATTGAGAGTCAAGAGGTGCCGGTAGCATTCACCGTTGGCACATAATTAAAGGCGACTTTAAAGCACCTGCCATACCTCTTCTAGTACAGTGAGATCGAAAAAAAGATTAGTCAAAGTAAGCCATGAACAAAAATCGGCATGTCTTTACTTAAACCACTATTTATTTCTTAATGTCAAATTGACATTTGTCAAAAATATTCAATAGGAAAGTGCTCCTGCAATTCTTCATAACAGGCAACGTAAGAATATTGCCATTTAACGTTTTTTGTTTCATTTCCATTTCAAAAATACAATTCTAAAGAAAAGCTTTGATTTGTTTGGACAACATTTTTGACAAACGTCAATTTGACATTAAGAAATGTAGTTTAAGTAAAGACAAGCCGATTTTTGTTCATGGCTTACTTT
>JAFFZR010010306.1:4491-21271 GCA_018397195.1 Lethrus apterus | reverse complement strand
TAAGAAAGTAAAACTTAATTCTAATAATCACATGAAATGTTCAAAATGTTGGCCATTCTTAGCTAAACATAGTTGACACCGTTTGACGACACTTCGTATTACTTTATGCAACGTATTTCGATTAATACTAGCACACGCTTCTAGCACTGCTTCCCGCAGTTCCTGAACATTATTGTAGCTGTATTTACTTCCATATACTTTATTCTTTAACTTAGGTACCCCACAAAAAAAGGTCAAGAGGCGTTAAATCAGCTGATCTGGCTGGACATCGAACATTAGTATTGGTGGCAATAACCTTATTGTCAAATCGGTGAATTAAATAATCTACCACGTTTCATGAATTGTTGTTTTTCATCATAGCTACTTACGTACTTGATTATGCTTTTAAGAACTAATGTCACTATGTTTTTTGTGGTTCAAGAACTTAATACTTAGTACTGAATTGACATGTTACTAAGTATTATAGGAATTACATATAAAGGTTTTCTAAAATAAATTTCACCTAATTTTGTTTGGCCTACTTGATTAAAATGTAAAAACAATTAATTTTACTAGTATTTTTTATTCAATCATATGTTATCTTACATCGTTGAAAAGAGAATAAAAAATTGTATTCAGTAACCTAAAAATCCAATATGGTGCCCATTTAACTTAAGGAAGCTGATACGAGTACCACAAAAGCAGCCATCTTGAATTTTTGTTCGACACCAATTTTATTGGTCTCATCGAATACAGTAACGACGATAGCGGAATTCTAGGTTTGAACGAATTCGGCGACTGAGTCTTATATTTATCTCTATCCAATTCATGTTACACAGGGAAGGTCATTCTGAAATAAGTACTGATATTTTAACAGGTGATAGCTGACAATAGCCCAACTCAAAATTTGCAAAAATGACGGTCCTATGTGAAGGCTGTGCCAGAAAATAGTACATTGTTTACCAAGGGCGGAAAAACGAACATTTCAACGAGGGCGGAGACTTCCGCCCGAGTTGAAATGTTCGTTTTTTCCGCCCGTGGTGAACACAGTACTTTTTGCGCAATCCGTTCAAAAAACAATAAAATACAGGTCTTGGAAAAACATGAAAAAAAATCGAATACGTGTGTTTACATTTAATAATAATTATGGATGTTAATATAACAATTCATTTTGAATATTCACAGTTGTTTCTGAGATTATTTCTGAGACATGCAGACCGGCAGTATAAATGTCAATTGTCAAACTAAATGTTGTAACCCAGGACGACGGGCCAGAAAGTTCATGTTTGCCCGTTGCTAAGGTCGGAGCACATCGGCCGGCAACCCGCCGGTTTCCGCGAGTTACAGGTGTATAGACATGGCACGTTTCAGACAGATTGCGCAAAAAATATTTGTTGTACTCATATCCTCAAAATGACATTTCACTCACTCAACTGACAGATAGGAACGTCAATTTCCTGCACTCGTTCGGGAAAATTTGCAAAAAACACTGGTGCTTTCAAATGTGAAAAAAAAAGTCGTCTTAATAGAAATAACACTTGCTATATGAAACACCATTTCCGCGAGTTTCGTTATTTAAAATGATATAACAAAAAAGAAATAGCTCAAATTAGTTACAAATTGGTTAGCGCCATCTATTGCCATTACGTTACGTCGTAGCGTAACAAAAACGAAATGTCAGTCAATGTCGGTAACAGGCCAGTGACAATGAGAAATAATCATGATTTTTTAATCTTTATTTTCTTCTGTTCGTTACAAAAAATATTGTACAAACCTCTTGCGTGAAGACATCTTCTGCGCATTCGCGCCGATGAAGGCACTCGCTCCTTTCAGTCGGTCGTGCTTCAAAAATGCGCTCATGCGGGAAATCGTCTTCCCGCACTTGGTTCGTAAATAATTATTGTTTTGAGTAAAATATGACAATAACGCCGAATTATCATTAATAAAGGTTGTTTTGCAACATTTCATGTTATTCCCTCCCAAAGGAAGTTGATTTTCAACGCGACACATATTGAAATGGACACAGGAAAATTTTAAAAATGTGACCGCCGTTTTTGCGGATTTGGGTTTGGGTTAAGGTCAGCTATCACCTGTTAAAATATCAGTACCTATTTCCGAATGCCCTGTATAGTATGACAATCTGATATTAAAATAAACAAATCAAAATACTGGAATAATGTTTTATTTAACCCTAGTCCGTTATACGTTTACATTGACTGCAAATCAGAATGTATCAAATCCAAAATTTGGCCAAAAAAACGAAACATAAATTGTCTAAACGTATCCCAGTAAGGTGGCCAAATTTTGAATAAATTGTAAATTGACTAGAGCACAAACAAATGGGAATGCATCATAAACATATATACATAGTTTGTCTGAGAGGTTTAAAATCTCAAAGAAAATATTTACATTTATTATATGTACAATTTTGTATTATCTGCAAAAACAAAATAAATAAATAGTAACTTAAATGTAGAGTGCAGTTAAGGTAAAGGATAAAAAATATATATACAAATAACAATAAATACTAAACATAATACTTATGGTAAGCTTAACTATTTCTTAACTGCACCTTATCTTATTAACAAGTCGTACAATTGATAGCGACTCATTTTGTAGGGAATCACTTAAAAATATATAATTTACTCTGTTCGTAAAAATAAATTTTTGTGATTTTATTCATGTGTAAACAATTCTACAGCTACTTTATTAAAATTACCTGTTTTCAAAGTTTCTAAACAAAGAGTAAAACGAATTTACGCATCACATATAATTTAAAATCAGATAACACAATGTGAAGTTATATGACATATACAATATTGCATGCCAGCATGTCTCTGGATACGCAAGACAGTATTACAAATTTTACTTACTTTAATGCATTTGCTAAAATTAATGTAACACACATTTTTCTAAAGCGGTAAAACAAAATTGATAATAACGAATCAATACGATGAAATTTTAAAATTAAAATAAATAATGATATAAAAAATATTGTATTTTGAATATATAACCAACGTTACATCAATCTTTGTGTTCAAATTACTACAACTCTCAATACATGCTTAAAATAAAATAGGTGTCTCGTAAATAAATCTTTATCAGGAGACACACTATAGACACAATTTTAAAATGTAAAGTAACACTCATCTTGCTATACATATAAAATTATAACGATTCAAAATACAATACTGAAATTTGAGTAAATTTTCACAGCCTGAATTAAAAATGTTACACATACAAATGTAATTAATGACGACAGCATGGAATATGGGAAATTCAATAATAAAACTAGTTTCAAGAACTTACTATCTTACTGTATAAATTAAAGCAATCACACTAAGAGCTCAAAAATTGCTCAAAAAACAAAAACCAATTAAATGTTGCAGTTTATTATTGTATTCTTATTATTGATGAAAATATACATTATAACTAAATGTCATTTTAAAAAATTGCATTTATAAATATTTAGAAATGGATATTCCGTTTTTATGGCAAAACCAGTTAAATATGAAAATATTGTATATAAGTAACAATAATTCACACAAATTATCGCGAAACGTAACGAAATTATAGAACATACAGCAAATATATATTATATATAAAGTCGTATAAAAATAAAAACGAAATATCTCATTTCGAAATTGGACACAATTCAAATCATTAATCTTAAATCTAACAAACAACAATTGTCATTTAAAACACAGAGATTTTGTGAAAGAATTTAAGCACACAATTTACACAATTTGCATTCTTCAAATGCATTTCAATTAGTTTAGAATTATATCATTTCTTGCCTCAAGTTACACATTTCATTTTGCCAACCTCCTTGAAAAACAAAGCATCACATAAATTATTTTTAAGACACTATTTTATTGTGATTAAAAGAATTTGTGAATTTTATTATTAACTCTGTATAGTCAATATTATTTATATACTTTATGGATACTGTACCTAAATGTATATGTCAAAAATAAACAAACGATTTTAATCTTTTGCAAAAGATATCATTTCTTTTAAAGAAAGCTCTAATATAACTGTGAATGAAAAACATCCTTCTTTAGGAGTTATGGCACAAAAAACCAACAAAATAGAATTGGCTGATTTTCATTTTCAACAAATTCTACAGAATGAGACAAGTCAAACAATACAGAGGCAGAGTTACCAGACAAAACCAATCGAAAATTATCCACACACATACAATTCGTTAGTTTATTTGGAAACTAAATTATTAATCTAAAAAAAAAATGTAGTTATATTTTTAGTTCTAAGTGTAATTAAGTACATAATTTTTTTTAGTGATAAATTCTTGGTTGAATATGATTGAAATTGTACTTATTTTTTACTCCTGAGGAATCAACCAATAAATACTCGAAAATGTAATAAAATATATTTATTACGACATACAATATTTAATAAAATATAAAAATGTTTCAAAATCTTTTTCAAGCAATAAATATATTTTTTTTTATTATTATTATTGCTTGAAAAAGATTTCGAGTTTTTATTGGTTGATAGCCCAGGAGTAGGATTTTTTTGTTAAATGTATTTAAATTTTTTATTTTGAGTAAATATCCTAAAATTCTCAATGTTCTCAATTTAGTTATTTTAGTTGCAGATTAAAAAACTTAAATATATATATTTTTATAATAAATAAATTCAAAACAAATCTACTGAAATAAAAATAAAATGCTTTCAAGGGTTACGTTCCGTACATGTCAAGAAGATTGAAATAATTGACTTTTGCATAACAAGAATAGATCTTTAACACACAACTTGCATTAAACACTCATTAGTTTTGGATCATCATTCGACTCCATTTGTCACTCATACTCGTCAAGCAGTCAAACTTTTTAAAGTATTACAGAAATTTAACATCAAAATTAATCATCTTTACAGTCCATCAAATCAAACTTCTCTACAACTCCATAAACAATCTCCACATCCAATTAAGTTGGAAATTATATCCTACTGATATCCCCAAATGCAAATTTTCAGAGAAGACAACGAAATTTGATACGTAATTGAACTAGGCTTTGCTTTAAACCAGTGCCAGTGGTGTCGCGGCCCATAAAGTTTATTTAAAATAATAAAATAGAATTTTAAAAAAAAATCCATTATTTTAAACATTGCAAGATATTAAATTTTTTAATTTCAATTATGGGGCGAACCTAATACATATATCTAACCTTTTGAATTTCAATTACGGAGTGAACCCAACCCATTCGTAACACTTTTATAAGGCCTTTATAAGGTTTTTTCTGGGACCCGCTAACTCTCTAAAACTGTATTTGGTGGCCCATGTTCTTTAAACAATTAATGTAAGAATAATATATTTATTATGTTTGATGATTTAGAATTAGTGAATAAAGTTTGATCATTGTTATTAAAAAAAGTGTTTTCATTTATAAATGAATATAAATTAAATAATGAACTATTAATGAAAAATGTTGTCTAAACAGAGTTAACACTATATGAGACTTGCAATCTTTGATACTTAATAAATTATAAATTATAAGTAGTTTTATCATCCATATGGCATCTTTTTATGTGCTTATAATAACTTTGGTTCCATTAAATACATCACCTACATAAGGACTAAGGTGCATTTTTTAAGTTTCAGTATGTTTTTAAATATGTCTTCTTGCAAATATACCTCTATTTTGTTTATCAAAGATTTGAAAACATTTATTATTTTACTTACATGAACCAAAAGTATTTTTAAAATATTAATTTAAACTAAACAAATGTTGTCTATTTGCAAATTTATATAAATTTTAACATTAGTTCAAAATCATAAATAAGAATAAATTCACATATTTTTTGCACGCACGTAAGGTACATATCTTGTCAAGTTTTAATACTGAATTATTCATAACAAATTTATACATTACAAACTAAATCAAATAATTAAAACTTAACAAAACAACAACAAATCAATAAGATTTAAAACATTAACATTGAATGTAATAAAAATAAGTTTCGATTTTCCATTAGA
Source organism: Lethrus apterus (assembly GCA_018397195.1). Lineage (NCBI taxonomy): Eukaryota > Metazoa > Arthropoda > Insecta > Coleoptera > Geotrupidae > Lethrus > Lethrus apterus. Next base: position 15,294 of record JAFFZR010010306.1, on the reverse strand, counting down.
TAAACTCTAAACTTGCACACGTTTTAAACTTATTTAATAGAGATGTGACATACACATAGTCAACAAGGCAAAGATAACACCAGACAAATATCAGAAAACTTCAACTTTTTGTCACCTTAGAAAACTGATTCGGCTGATCGAGACAGATGTATTGGATGTGAAGGACTGCGAGCCAATCTTTTCTTTGGAAGTTTATCCAAGATGTTGAGCAGTCGTATGAAGTCAGGACGGTCACCGGGACGGAACGACCAACACAACATTAATATATCCTGTAACAAAAAGAGATCAAACATTTCAATTATTATTTATATTAACCAAGGACATTTTTCAACTTTATTTCTCAAGTATAAAAAAATTAATTGTTATAAAGGATTTTCAAGTTTCAAGGCCCATGCAATGCAAAATTCACTCAAAATAAAAAATTTTGGAAACGCAACGTTTCAATTTATCAGCACTGCGAAGTCTGTAAAAATTTCACATGTCGACTCTGACATGTATACATGAATAACTGTATACACTTACAGATCGGTATTAATTTAGAATGTTGGAATTTAGTGTAATTAAAAAAAAAACAGAAAACTTCCTGTGTTTGTAAAACACAGAAGGTGCAACTGTAGTACATTCCATTATCCTTTTGTCTCTTAATGTTTAGTTAAAGAAAAAAACTTTGTAAATTTTATCAGTAATTATAATAACGATATGTATACGCAATTGACTGGAACAGTAAAAAATAGTATCAATTGTCAAAGCATGCAGAATGACAAGTGTAAATATATACATAGATAGGAAAAAGGAACAATAAGGAGTCCGTTTAATTATTTATGGATCTAGATTTTGTATTGAGTATGTTTAAATGTACCATATGTGTTGAACTTCTTTCATCATGTATTGTTTTTTTTTTTTTGTGAATAATTTGTTTAAAACTTATTCAGAAACATGAAAGTTACTTTATAAAGAGTATAACAACTTGGCATTGCTATGCAAATTTATTTATGAAATGTTTATAACCAGTGTTCTATCTATTATTGTTTCATATATCACTTACCTTGACATCCCTTGAAGCTTGCAAATTTGCAAGTGGTTGCTTCATGCCTTTACCAACTTGCCAGATTATAGCTTCTGGAGGTTGACCCTTAAATGGCCATTCACCACATAACAGCTCATACCAAACAGTCCTACAAAATAAATCTATAAAATTCTCACATCAAAAAAATTAAAATTATTTAGGAGCAAAAGACTTTTTACTGAGGCGTACTTTCTGAGGCATCGTTTATGTTACAGAACACTTTCATTGCGCTCGTTTAAAAAATAATTACTAAAAGAGTATTTGGCAGAATACATTAAAATGTACACTTATGATAGACAAGAGTGTATGTGTATTACAGAATGGTGTTTTTGCTATGTATCAATAAAACATACACATGTCACACACATATAACATACCTTCCGCAACTAAAAGTATTAAAGTACCTTTTACAATTGAAAAATTCTTCATTCCTTTAATTTCTCCAAGAAAATAAATGAATACAGGTTTTTCATATGTTTTGCAATGCTATACCATAACCAGTGGGATGAGATCAAACAAAAAAAAACGATAAGATTTAAATAAAAAGTAAGAGGATGGTTTAAAAAAATTAAAAAGTAAGTGGAAGCCAACCTGCCTCACTTCAACCATTGGTTTCAATGTTAGAATATTTATAAACTTTACATTAGATGCAGTGTATTTATTGTAAATTTTTTCGAAAACATAAAATTTAATCAAAAAATCTTTTACACCCCCTAAATGCGTCAGTAAAATCTCAACAATCATGCAAAGGGAATTTGAAAGAAACAGGGCATCCCTAGCATAGACGTTTGCTGCTTTCCATTTGCATGAAATCTAGGAGATTCTCACCTCATTTAACCTCACTTAAACGACCGTTCTATTCATTTCAGCTGAGATCAATTAAGTGAGTGCGGATTAGATAGTAGTGGGAGAGAAAAGGTTTGGTTAGGTTTAAAGTTTACAGGTTATTTATCTTTATTTTCCATTTATGTTTTTTAACATTTTAAAATACCTTACGAAATTAAGAGGACTGGTGAAGGATGAGTAATGATCTATAATCAAAACACTAAAATAAAATCAAATTCATTCTGTTTGATGTACTTATTGCTACAATTCTACATTCACGTCTATTTACCTCCACAATATACTTGTCTCTATTTATTGAATGCATCTTGTATCAGCAGATTATCATTTATTATTACTAAAAGATGTAGGTTAGGAACCATTGACAGATTTAACAGTATAAATGTGTAAAAAATGAGCAAACAGTTCCATTTATACAATTGAATAAACTGAGGTGGTAGAGAGATGAGCGTCTCATCTCAAATAACTGAGATGAGACAAACGGTAAATGGAAAGCAGCATATATAAAAACATACCCAAATGCATAAACATCAGAAGCTTTACTAAAAGGCAAATCTTCATCATGAGCTTGATGAGCTCGAAGACTACGTACTATCTCTGGAGCTAGATAACACAGCCAGCCTGGTGGAATGCCCAAGCTATCACCCTTTCTATAAATAAAAAATAAATATTAATACACTTATAAACAAACTTATCTTGGTTTCGTTTAATGTCCAATGAAATAAAAGAAAATATGAGGGCATAGAAATATGTTTTTCAAAATCATTATCAAATAATAAATAGATAAATTTATATACTCAACAATTTTATAACACGATACTCGAAAAACATATTTCTGATGTAAGAAAAAATGCGACTGCCCTTCTATAATGATAAAGATACATTTGTGTGTCGTACTAAATATTTTTTATTACAATTGTAATGTTTTAGTCGATTAGACGCTCAAAAAAAAAAATAAAAATAAAATGAAATAACCAGGATTTACAATCAAAATTATTGTTAAAAAAGTATATACTAAAGTTAACTATTTCTGACAACTATTATATTTTTTATTGAACTAGAGAATTACTTCTGCAGTTGATCCGTCAACAGATATACTTTATGGTAAGATACATATCTATAAGATACTCAGAATTGGACAAATGTATGTATGTAATATGGTGAAATGATACTGACCCTGTCCAACCAGCAACAAGTAATGTGCAGTCGAAAATAATATGACAAACATAAAATTCATTAAAAATTTAATTCCAAGATAAAACTGACCGATTTAGATTTTAAGTAAGATCAGTTCTCACCTATTAATATTTTCAACTTCTAAAAATTGTGAGTTATTTTATTTGCAATGAAAAAAAATTGATTGATGTATGAAGAATTCTCATATAACAGAAAATGAGCAATTCTTATCTAAATTACAGAAAACATATTTAGGACATAACATCTGTGCACGGCTGGTATGTAATTTAAATGCAGAGTAAGGAGAAGATATTAGGATAAAAATTATGAAATAATCACAGCTTGAAAAACCCACAGCTAAAGATTACATAGAAAAATATTGTTTTCTCAATATGGAAAATTAATAGTTAATTAATATGGTAAATTAAAATATATTCAAGTACAAATACACTGTGTAGTACATTGGGAAATACTACTAACTCGTATGAATAAATATTTGCTATTGCAAATTAAACATTTACAGATGCATATTGATAAATTGATTATATTAAGAAACCATTAAAAATAAATTTCAAGTACCTATTTCCATAACATAGTTTGGTAACACTAAATAGACCAAAGTCAGTGATCACAACCTTTCCGTTTTCGAGAAAAATATTTTTGCTCTTCAAGTCCTTATGAACAATGCCTTTTGCATGTAAATAACCCATTCCCTAAATAAAGACTTTTATTAACACTTTATTAACACGTTTTTTAAAAATATATGTACCTGTGAGATTTGTTGAGCTACAATTGTAGTTTTATTCATGTTGAATTTATCCTTTCTAAGATGTATTAGTGTATAAAGTGTATTGCCTTTACTTAAACTTGTTACAATTGCCAGTCGAGGTGGCTTCATGCAAGCTCCCATGAACAGAACCAAATTTTCATGCCTTGTTTTACGAAATGTTGATACCTGAAACATAAATAAATTTTAAAAAATCGACGTTTTAATACATTACTAATAGCAGCTAAAATTTTCATAACAGAATATAATAAAACATTATTTCAATTTTTCATTATTTCCATTACTTTGTTTCCCATAATTGGCACTGTTGATGGTACACCAAAACGTATTTCTTATTAATTTAGTTTAAAAATATAAACAAAATAATTACATATAAGTAATCATACAAACCTCCATCTTAAACTGCTCCAACATTTTTTCATCATGTAAATATTCCATATTTAAAACTTTAATTGCTACATCCCCATGCCAATAACCTCTAAATACTCTTCCAAATCTTCCAGTACCTATTTGTTCTCCAATATTAAGTTCATCATATGGTATGTCCCATTCCCTCATTGACAACTATTATAAGTGAAAGCATATATCAATATGTATTAATAATTCTTTTAAACGTTATCTTACGCTGTTTTGTCTTGGCCATCTATGCCCATCTGTGATGGTTTCAGTATCCGAAACTTGGCTATCCTGTGAATCTACCCTCACTGGTGTATGATCAGAATCTGTACTTGTGCTACCAGATACAGATACTGTGCGATCACTATCACGACTTTGCTGTGAACCTGTAAGTTCTTCAGGAACTGTGGTAATTATGGGCAATGGATGGGTCTCCAGAGTAACATCGTTATTTTCTGTAAATGGTACTTCTGCAAATAGTAATACAAACAACTCGAGCTATATCATAAACTGATATTTCTCTTTCTGATAGTCAAATCTACAGAGAAACAAGATGAAATAAAACTTTGTAATATCTCCAAATTATACCTAAAATATAATCTAAAATAATTACACATACCCGGAAAATAGAAATGTGGTTTAATAATTATATGTGGTGTTTGTATTGGTTGCAGTGCAGGACTAGAAGGTGTAGAACTGTTACAACTAGAAGTATTAGAACTTGAATCGGGTGGCTGAAAAAGTAGTTACAAACAACAATTTAGTAGATGATCATTTCTACTTACAGGAAATGGAGGAATGTTTATAGACGTTTGTGGATGTGAATGTTTCCGATGTTTGGATATGGAATTCTTTAAATTTTTTACATTGCTTGCTCTTCCAGTATTCGGTGAATGGAATACGTGATCTAAAAGGTAAAATTTCTAAATGTAATCGATTGTACAGGCGAATATTATATGTTGGCAACAGCTGATGCAGAACAAAAGAACAAACAAAACAGGAAAAAACATCATTAAAAGAATCCCAAATACATTAATTGTCCATTCATATAGCATTTCTTAATAAGAAACTTTACCAGAAAAAATTCCGTCCAACTAGTTTTCATTAATATGGCAACTAATGTTGCAATGTTCACACTCTTGCAAATGTCAAATTTAATGTACAGTAGCTTTCAGTTGTTTATTTATTTAAAAATTATAACAGAAGTTTTCATCACTTTTTCCTTTAACCAGACTGCTGTTAGAACCTTTTTGTTCTCATTATGCAAATGCAGTATGGTGCAGTTTTTATAACTGAATTAGCAACCACATTCACTTCACTTCAATAATTTTTGCAGTTTCTAATTTATAAATGTATAAGCAACCTAACATAAAGTCCATACTGAGAATGTTGAATATACACAAGTTTTAAATTTCTTAAACTAGTACTGCTTTAATTATTGCAATAAATAGTAGCCAAAAACCTATAAGTTCTTGGAATAGAAACAAATACAAATGTTGTTCAACAAGCACATATTATTGAAATCACTATTATGACTAGTTAAGCATAATTGCAGTTATTGGTCCTGTGTATATGATTTGCAGCATTTAATCATATACACAAGTAAAATGCAGCATATTGTTCGATATTTTTTTCTCTCATAATTAAAATTAAAACTGTAGGACCGCGGATTTTGATTTAGTTTATGAAGAAGAGTTAGTCATTATTATTATTTTTTACTGACTCGACAAATGATGAATTGTTTAACAAAAATATAAATTAAAACTGGTGACAAATTAAAAATTTATTTGAAATAGATGTACATGTATTTTCTTTCAGGTACATTTATTTCATGTATGCACACTCACTATCAATACTGCATTTTTTCTTGAACTCATCCAGAAGTTCAGAAGGTAATCCACATGATGGCGTTACTTTACCTTCACATTCTCTATGACACTTATATTTACATTTTTTGCACTTCAACCCCGTACCAAAATATACAGGTTTTAAACAAAAACTACATGTCGTCACCATTTTGAACGTTTTTGTAAACATATGAGGTATCTGATGACCCATACTGTGAACCACTGTTGGTGTTCGTGGTGACTTGGGTACCATTAAATTTGTAGCTGTAATTACATGAACAATAAGATTTTATTAAAGCTGCGAAACAAAAACTTACATTTAAAGCTGTTGTCATCACTATCTGTCCCCGTATTATTATATGGTGGTGATTTAATAGGACTAGTAAGAATTGGACTGGCATAACCAGCCATAGTTTCCGGGCCAGGTTCTGTAGGAAGCCTTCCCCTTCTTCCGATTGTTCCAGATTCCTCATTACTATCAATACATAAGATTTATATTAAAAGAAATAAATGACTACTACAAATTGATGCTATTAACAATTATGTATTTGTTAACTTATTATCATTATTATCAGGATATTAAATGTTGTCCTTAATTCTGAAAATTAAAGCCAGTACGCTAACGACTTTAAAATTAGCACCTTACTGTAAAATTGTTATAAAAAATCATATCACGACAACACAGCAAAATATTCAAAAAAACCAAACAATACTTGCATGTTCCATTAAAAAAGTGGAGTGGAAAATAATTTTATGCAGCTATTAGAACCATATAACATTTATTTAAAACATTTTTCTCTGAAATATTGAAGTCGCTAAACAACAAGTACGAACCAGATTACTCAGATGATTCAATTGTTATTTATATGTAAATAAATTTTAACAAATCTACTATTTGAAGTAATTCATCAAAACTTTTAATATTCATTTTGTAATATTGGAAAAATTTCATATGGTAATTTCTTAAATCGTGGAGAATTTTATTAAATTACCCTTTTAACGTTCTTTGACTAATGAACAAATCTAAAATTACCCAACATCTGCCACAAATTTTGAAAGCTCATACAAATAAATAATTATACGAATTTAATAAATAAAAAAAGTAACGGTTGATACTGTTTTATATTTACTAACATAGATATCTGGAAAATTATGCAATGGTGAGGAACAAATACACTACTTCATGTATTCTTCTACGATAATGAAAACTGCCTTTCAAAAGGTCATCACAACATTGTAAAACGTTTCAGGGTATCTCGTTGAGAGCTAACTACGGTAAATTTCATACATGGCATTTTTATTTTTAGATTTCCTAGTTTAATGGTCCTTTTTGATCACCTTTAGTGGAATAAGATAGTTATCAATAGCAATCAAGTGCTATTGTTGAAATGGTCGTTGAATGGTATTAATCATATTGTGGATTTTATTTTATTGGTATATTGAGGTAGCAATACAATGTTTAAAAAATTAAACATATAACACTCAACCACTTACTTTATTGATGGTACATCACCATTCTCGGTTTTTGAAGCAGCAAGTTGAGATTCATGTGATTTGCTTTTAGTGAGTGGATAGGAATCTGGTAACAGAACTGTCGACTGGATTCCAGTTTGGTGTTTCAGCCGAGGTGGCGGAGTAGTTGGAAATTTCATTCCTATAAAAATAATTACCAATAACAAGAAAAAACACAAGGAAATTAAATATAAATACAAACACTGTTTAATAAACCCCTACAAAAATATCTTGTATATTTTTTCATGAAAAGCTGACAATGAAAATTAAAAGTTTGTTTCCCACATTTTAAGGCTCTGCAAGGACATATATTTCGAGAAACAACTGGATATTAGAGTTTATAGAGTTTAAGAAGAGGAGCAAACCGCATTAAACTGAATGAACAAGAAATTAAATGTGATATACAGCGTGTGTAAAAATTAGCGTGCAAGCTACACGTGGCTCGAACAAAAATAAGACAAAAATCTTAATACAATAAAACCTATAAAAGCTTCGTGAACATGCAGGAAGTTTTCAAAGTTCAAAATTGGTAACAGTAAAGAGAGCTGATTTTTCTAAATCAAGTTACTTGATACACACATTCCATCAAAATAAACAGTAATTTATTATAATTGATCGTTTAAAGTAAAAAGAAACTAATAATTTTCGTAATTTTGTCACTAAACGTTTAATATATTAAATTTGCTCAAAAAAGTGCCTTTGGCAACGTTGTAAATTAATTGTGACAGATTTTAGAATGCTTTGATGCAATAGCAGATAATAAAATTGGTTATCTGACATCATAATGCTTTAATGGTATTATTAATTATTAATAGGTATGGAGTTTACGTATGCAGAATATGCCAATATGCAAATGGTTTTTGGAACGCACAACTAATCAATAAATAATAAATGCTGTCGCTGAAGATCCTCGTTGCAGTACTAGAGGAATTGCAAGATTATTTAACATTAACAGCCATAAGACAGTTCATTGTTTTAAAAGATGATCACCAATATCCTTACAGGTTCTGTAAAGTACAGCCTTTGTTGCCTGGGGATTATTGGCAAAGAATAAATTTTTGCAATTGGTTCCTGGCTAGAATCACAGTCCGACTTCCACAATAATATTCTGTATACGGATGAAGCAACATTCACTAGAGATGGAGTATTTAATAACCACAATTTACACAAATGGGCACATGAAAATCCCTACAATAAACGACCATTTGGCCAGTTGGATGGCTTATCTCACCTAATAGATTAAATGCCGAAAGTTATCTACATTTTCTTAATGAAATATTTCCAAGTTTGCTTGACGATATGACACTAGATGTTAGGCGCCCTACAGCCGTGAAGTCAGAAGGTGGTTAAATGATAATTACCATCAGCAGTGGATTGGTCGTAGAGGTCCTATAGAATGGCCCCCAAGATCTCCATCTCTAAATATTTTGGATTCTTTTGCGTGGGGATTTATCAAAAACATAGTTCATCAAACGCCACCAGAAACCATTGGAGAGTTAGAACAAAGTATTCGAAATGCGGTTCAGCAAATTACGCCTCAAATGTTGCAAAATGTTCAAAATTCCATTATACTAAGGGCTGCTGGAAGTATTGAAAAAAATGGCGGTCACTTCGAACATTTACTCTAGTATTAGTTATTGTGTCACTGTAATTGTTTCATTGCTTGTTTCTAAATAGAGTAGAGTAAATATAGTCTATTAAAAGGTATGTTGCTTGATATTTGTGGTTATAAAATACAACGTTGCCAAATTGACATTTTTTAAATTGTTATGCTGAGGAGTAACCGTGCGTCTGCGAACTTTTTTGCAAGGGAATTTTTGACTTATTTTTGTTCGAGGAACAACGCCACATGAAGCTTGCACGCGAATTTTTACACACGCTGTATATGAAGGTGCTTCAAACGCATATCAATCAAATAATAATTTGAAAAATCTGGGTGGTCGCCATCGGAATGGAAAAGAAAATAAAGTAAGCATAAATTTATAATAAACCTTAATCAAGCTTTATCAAACACCACATTTTTATATAAAAAAAATCTTGCCTTCACGATCAATACATTGCTTTTCTTTTCTGAACAAAATGTAACCTTGATTATTTGTGTGTATTTTAGAACCGAAAATTCACATCTTTTCAAAAACTTGAGTATCACGGATAATTTTGTGCACTGTTTGAGACTCAAAGTACGCATAAATACAGCTGCTACCCCACCCCATGAGTTCAATTATCAAAGCACCTTCATAAATTAGCATAAATTATATTACTAAAACGCCTATCATTATTGCTGCTTGCACGCGAAATTGTACTTTGTTGTGCTATCTTTTAAATATCACTTTGAATATTACAAAATTTTGATTTGTTGATAATTAAACAATTCACATATGAGTGCAAATTACTGTGTTCATAAACATGTTTTTGATATTTAAAAAAATGATACATGCAAAATTTACACCAATAAACAGAAATCTGCAAGCAACTAACAGAATGTTGCCAAGAAATCAGTTCTTAAATCAGAAATAACGGGTATTCAAATAAATTTGAGGTCAAGTGAGATAAGTTTTTTTCCCAACGTATGTCCTGAGCTCCTGAGTTAAGGTTTAATTGAATGTTGATGAAAACATTTAAAATTAAATTATTTTGAGAAATAGCACAAATAACAACGAAATAATTACTGCAAAGTTGAGTTGTTTCAATACACGTTTGACAGTGTCACTGCCAAAATTGAATTTTTAAATATGACTAATACACAAGAGTATTGACTATGTAATTTTATTTGGACACCCGTTATATCCTAACATTTTGTATTCATATTTGAACTTGATGGTGGCAAGTATTTAACCCATCCCTACATATAACTTTTTGAAAATTAAAAATAAAAAAAAATATCACTGTCAAAAAATAGTTGGCCCAATTACATTTTTTTTTTAAATATAATTTCTTTGCTAAAACAAGGAATAAATTAAGACCAATGAATGACCTCTGCTAATGCACAAACTATAATAAATATCTAATTTTGAATAGGAATACACTAATAGTACATTTCATCAAATATGTAATTTTATAAGAAACTCAGAGTTAAATCCACTTGGAGTGGAGTGGTTCTATTATTAACATCTGTTTCCACCAATTACATTATAATCTCTCACCAAGTTCAAATACAACCTATAATCATAAATGTA